>QODF01000139.1:1065973-1161499 GCA_024372805.1 Oostethus manadensis
TTCTCAATCCCACTGACATGCCTTCCATAGAGGAAGCAGAGTCTGAGGATACGTACGTGGACAGTTCTATCACCGTGGCTGAGGTAATTGGGGTAGTCAAATCACTCCCCAGTGGCAAGGCTCCGGGGGTAGACGAGTTCCGCTCAGAATTTCTCAAGGCTCTGGATGTTGGAGGACTGTGTTGGTTGACACGCCTCTACAACATTGCATGGAAGTCAGGAACAGTACCTCTGGACTGGCAGACCGGGGTGGTGGTCCCCATTTTTAAAAAGGGTGACCGGAGGGTGTGTTCCAACTATAGGGGGATCACACTCCTCAGCCTTCCTGGGAAAGTCTACTCCAGGGTGCTGGAGAGAAGGGTACGACCGTTAGTCGAACCTCGGTTAGAGGAGCTGCAATGTGGTTTTCGTCCCGGTCGCGGAACACTGGACCAGCTCTACACCCTTGCAAGGGTACTCGAGGGTATGTGGGAGTTTGCCCAACCAGTCTACATGTGCTTTGTGGACCTGGAAAAGGCATTCGACCGTGTCCCTCGTGGTGTCCTGTGGGGGGTGCTCCGGGAGTACGGGATTGATGGTCCGCTTCTACGTGCCATTCGGTCCTTGTACAATCGAAGCAGGAGCCTGGTTCGCATTGCCAGCAGTAAGTCGAGCTTGTTTCCGGTGAACGTTGGCCTCCGCCAAGGCTGCCCTTTGTCACCGATTCTGTTCATAATCTTCATGGACAGAATTTCTAGGCGCAGTCAAGGTGTTGAGGGAGTCCAGCTTGGTGACCTTAGGATCTCGTCTCTGCTATTTGCAGACGATGTGGTCCTTATGGCCTCATCAGGCTGTGACCTTCAGCGTTTACTGGAGCGGTTTGCAGCTGAGTGTGAAGCTTCTGGGATGAGACTCAGCACCTCCAAATCCGAGGCCATGGTTCTCAGTCGGAAACGGGTGGACTGTACCCTCCGGGTTGGGAGTGAGGTCTTGCCTCAGGTGGAGGAGTTCAAGTATCTCGGGTTCTTGTTCACGAGTGAGGGAAGGTTGGAGCGTGAGATCGACAGACGGATCGGTGCAGCGTCTGCAGTAATGCGGTCGCTGTACCGGACCGTCGTGGTGAAGAGAGAGCTGAGCCGGAAGGCAAAGCTCTCTGTTTACCGATCGATCTACGTTCCCACCCTCACCTATGGTCATGAGTTATGGGTCATGACCGAAAGAATGAGATCGCGGATACAAGCGGCGGAAATGAGTTTCCTTCGTAGGGTGGCTGGACTCACCCTAAGAGATAGGGTGAGGAGCTCGGCCATCCGGGAGGAGCTCAGAGTAGAGCCGCTGCTCCTTCACATCGAGAGGAGCCAGTTGAGGTGGCTCGGGCATCTAGTCCGGATGCCTCCCGGGCGCCTCCCTGGTGAGGTGTTTCGGGCATGCCCGGTCGGGAGAAGGCCCCCGGGAAGACCTAGGACACGCTGGAGGGACTATGTCTCACAGCTGGCCTGGGAACGCCTTGGTGTCCTCCCGTTGGAGCTGGAAGAGGTCGCTGGGGACCGGGAAGTCTGGACTTCCCTACTGAAGCTGCTGCCCCCGCGACCCGGACCCGGATAAGCGGTGGAAAATGGATGGATGGATGGATGGTGTAGCGAAGGCTTCATTTATACATAGTGGGTGTGTACAGGGGGTGCACTTGTCTATCTGGAGGCGGGTCAGAGGCACTATTATGACAATGAGGAAGGAGTTTTTCATCATCAAAGCCAACCGCTTCCCTCAAAAGTGGAGAAAGCGAGAGAGCGTGTATATTTTTCCTCAGGTTTGGTGTAGGCACACATACAGTATTACTGTTAACTTTTGCATAATAGCGGACGTTGAACGTGTCGTGTCACAGGAGTGAGTGTTCTTCACCTGTTGTTTGGCTATTAAACTCATACCTACTGTATGTATGTATGTATATTTGTGCCCCAGAGAGGAGAGTGAGAGCGTGCTGACGCTGAAGGGTCTCACCCCAACGGGCATGTTACCAAGCGGCGTGCTGTCCGGCGGCAAAGAAAAACTGCAGAACGGTAAGCCAGTTTGTCGAACAACACAACTTGTTTTTGCGAGCTAGATGGCCCCCGTGGATACGCATTTGCAGAAAGAGCTAGAATAACTCCCTCGTAATGTAGATGTTATGGAGTATGGTAGTTATACTTGCAACATATCCCCGTTTCCTTGTCTGTTCCACTGGTTGGCTTTTGAAATATGATTATTACTCGTTACTTTCTTACTATCTCTTCTTTCTCTTCTCTCCCTAGAAACTGCAGGTATATTCAGTTGTGCAAGTATTCCCGCTTTTCCTCCCCACTCGTTTTGTGAGACCAGTTTAGTTTAGTCCCGCTCACCCTCTCATGTTCAATATTCCAAACACAAAGGCTTTGACATTCACCCGTTTTAGTTGGGCAAATTTAGTGAAATGTGCCAAGTAGTTTGGATGTCAGCAGTGAGTAAACATGGGACCGTGTCTGGTGTAAGTGGATAGATTGTCACAGACAGCCAGTAGTGAATGAAAGGGGGAGAAACTGCCTTTTTATTCACCAATGAGGCAGGAATCAGGGCAACTTTGCTCCTTCCAACCTCCCACAAGGTAAAAATCAACCAAATGATGAAAGGAAATGATTGTTAACAAATAGCCGATATGTTATGTAGGCCATCATTTGGTAGTTATTGGTAAGTCCCATTAAATTACAGCCAAAGAAATCCACAAACTCTTAGACTTGTCCTACATTCTCTCAAAACCTCCAGCTATCTAAGTCATGATTGGATTATTTTTCTAATGATAATTCCATGACAATTGATTCAGTTTAGCGGACAAGGTTCTCTGATTCCTGTGGCAACTCAGGAAGAATTACATGACCTCCCTCCTTCAGGCAGACTCCGGCGCGCTGCTCCGCTGTCATTGTTGACATCATCACCCTCATCAATCCGTTATTTGTTTGACACTGTTATTTGTTTAGCATTGGAGACAAACGGTAAGTTGAAGGTCCATGTACTTTTGATATGTCCTATCAAAAGACGTCTCCCGCGTCCGCTCATGTTCATCTCAGCTTCACGAGAGTATTCTGACTGGATTCCAACATGTTTGTCCTAGACGTTGTCCTTCTGTCTCCTGTCTTCCTTCTCGTTTTGCTATATTACAACATGTGTTGTCGCCATTGGCTTGTTGTTATTGGTGGGGCACAAAAATGACCTCCTCTTTGCTCACCTTTCTCATTCGTTTTGCAACCCCCCTCTTCTTCTCTTCAGCTACTATTGAAGCTATTGAGGCTGACGAAGGTAAATACATGAATAAACAAACAGGTCTGGCGGCCCTCGTCTGTTGCCCCCCTACCCCTTCCCACATGGCGGCAACGGACAGGGCGCTGTGCTGAGTTTCCATCCATCTTGCTGGTGTTTGAGTAGCGTGTGTTGGGTGTCTGGGCTAACAGCACAAGTAGTTCTTAGCTGTGAGACAGATATACTGTAGGAAGCCCTGTGGTTGCCCAAGTGTGAAAGGGGAAACACTTCATAGCATAGACTTTGTCAGAAATCAGGGGTGTCCAAAGTCCAGCCTGGAGGGCATTTATATGGCCCCAGGGCCTTATTTTTATTAGCCCGTAGCATATTGTACAAATAAAGTTAAATAACACCTCCTTGAGAATATTATAAGGAGGAGTAGGGCCAGACAGAACATTTTTCAAATCCAAATCCCTGAAAAAATAGCTTTTGCAAACTAACATGCCGTCGATATACCTTAGAACTATTCAGCTAGTGTTGACTTCAGTTCAGAACTTGACCCGTTCAGCAGGAGATTCAAAAAATAGCAAAGCACTCTTGCTATATGCCTTAGCGCAAGGCTCACCAACACGGTGCCCACAGTCACCAGGTAGCCCCCCATGACCCGCAAGCCTGCTTTTAATTCAGGTTTTCAGTTAATGCGGGAACACTAGAAGGAAATGCAATCTGAAATACAAAATGTGAGTTGTGGATACCAGCAGTTTGTTAATGTTCTGGTAAAACAAACAGATTTGGTTTGTCTGGGTTGAAAAAAGCTATGAAAATAAGTGTTACAAATCTGAGTAGCTCTCTGAGTAGTCGTTTTCATTTTGTAAAACTGGCTCTCATAAAAAAGAAATGTTGGAGACCCCTACCTTAGAGGATCTTTGACTGGCAGTTTCGTCCAAGATCTTCAAAACAGCAGAGCACTCCTGTCACAGATGTCAAAATTGCTTTGCATAGCTTAGACTGGTATTAGTAATTTAAATAAATGAAATGTGTGTGCATTTTTGCTGTACATCTTTAAAAACAGCAAAGCACTCCTGTCATATATTGTAGAGCAGTGATTCCCAGTGAGGGGTATGACAAAAGGGCTCTGGGGGTGACCAAGACAGAAAGAAGGTTGGGAAACACTGCTATTTTTTGGAGTAGGTCCTTAAAAACAGCAAAGCACACCTGTCACATAGAGAGAACATCCACACAACGTGTGGTAAGGGTCAAGGCTGGTGAGGCACTGACTCTTTTGGCGGTTGTTTATGTTAATACAGGTTTCTCAACAAAAAGAAGAAAATAATTTACTTTTGACGCTTCTTAATTTTTTTATTAACTGGAAACGTTTGTGTTCTTACCTTATATATCAGTATATGAAGTACATACAGCCTTTCCTTCTCTTGGAAAAGTTCTGATACTTGGTTGCAAACATCTTGTCACCATCTGGTCACCTCATTCAGTGGACCATGAAAATATAAAAATGTATTTATTATATATTTATTAAAAATAGAAGTGCCTTCCGTATTAAATTTTATTTGACGTCACAGTTACATTAAAGACGTCACACAGGCTGTAGAAAGTCATGGTGTATAATAAATGTTTCTGCAATGTTCTGTTCCTTCCGACATACTGGCAGACCCCAAGTGTGCAGTGTGACGGCAGGCAGGCATGCTTGCGGCAGCCTCACGTGATCAGCAAATGTGCAAATTCAGTGATTTTTGCTTAAGAAAAAACAATTGGACTCCATCCATCCATCCATTTTCCTCCGCTTATCCGGGTCCGGGTCGTGGGGGCAGCAGCTTCAGAAGGGAAGTCCAGACTTCCCGGTCCCCAGCGACCTCTTCCAGCTCCATCGGGAGAAGGCCAAGGCGTTCCCAGGCCGGCTGTGAGACATAGTCTCTCCAGCGTGTCCTAGGTCTTCCCGGGGGTCTTCTCCCGGCTGGGCATGCCCGAAACACCTCACCAGGGAGGCGCCTGAGAGGCCTCCAGACTAGTTGCCCGAGCCACCTCAACTGGCTCCTCTCGATGTGAAGGAGCAGCGGCTCCTTCCCGCTGCTCTTTACGGATGGCCGAGCTCCTCACCCAATCTCATAGGGTGAGTCCAGCCACCCTACGAAGGAAACTCATTTCCGCCGCTTGTATCCGCGATCTCATTCTTTCAGTCATGACCCATAACTCATGACCATAGGTGAGGGTGGGAACGTAGATCGATCGGTAAACAGAGAGCTTTGTCTTCCGGCTCAGCTCTCTCTTCACCACGACGGTCCGGTACAGTGACCGCATACTGCAGATGCTGCACCGATCCGTCTGTCGATCTCACGCTCCAACCTTCCCTCACTCGTGAACAAGAATCCGAGATACTTGAACTCCTCCACCTGAGGCAAGACCTCACTCCCAACCCGGAGGGTACAGTCCACCCGTTTTCGACTGAGAACCATGGCCTCGAATTTGGAGGTGCTGAGTCTCATCCCAGAAGCTTCACACTCAGCTGCAAACCGCTCCAGTAAACGCTGAAGGTCACAGCCTGATGAGGCCATAAGGACCACATCGTCTGCAAATAGCAGAGACGAGATCCTAAGGTCACCAAGCTGGACTCCCTCAACACCTTGACTGCGCCTAGAAATTCTGTCCATGAAGATTATGAACAGAATCGGTGACAAAGGGCAGCCTTGGCGGAGGCCAACGTTCACCGGAAACAAGCTCGACTTACTGCTGGCAATGCGAACCAGGCTCCTGCTTCGATTGTACAAGGACCGAATGGCACGTAGTAGCGGGCCACCAATCCCGTACTCCCGGAGCACCCTCACAGGACACCACGAGGGACACGGTCGAATGCCTTTTCCAGGTCTACAAAGCACATGTAGACCGGTTGGGAAAACTCCCACATACCCTTCAGTACGCTTGCAAGGGTGTAGACCTGGTCCAGTGTTCCGCGACCGGGACAAGAACCACATTGCAACTCCTGTAACCGAGGTTCGACTAACGGTCGTGCCCTTCTCTCCAGCACCCTGGAGTAGACTTTCCCAGGGAGGCTAGGGAGTGTGATCCCTCTATAGTTGGAACACATCCTCCGGTCACCCTCTTTAAAAATGGGGACCACAACCCCGGTCTGCCAGTCCAGAGGTACTGTTCCTGACTTCCATGCAATGTTGTAGAGGCGTGTCAACCAACACAGTCCTCCAACATCCAGAGCCTTGAGGAATTCGGAGCGGAACTCGTCTACCCCCGGAGCCTTGCCACTGAGGAGTGATTTAACGACGTTAAATCGACGTTCCCAGCACACCCTCACTACGCGTTTGGGTCTGCCAGGTCTGTCTGGTATCCTTCCCCGCCATCTAATTCAACTCATCACCAGGTGGTGGTCAGTTGATAGCTCAGCCCCTCTCTTCACCCACGTGTCCAGAACATGCGGACGCAGGACTGATGATACGACCACAAAGTCGATCATAGACCTGCGACCTAGGGTGTCCTGGTACCAAGTGCACTTATGGACATCTTTATTTTCGAACATGGTGTTTGTTATGGACAAACTGTAATTCGCACAGAAGTCCAGCAACAACACACCGCACGGGTTCAGGTCAGGGAGGCCAATCCTCCCAACTAAGCCCCTCCAAGTCACACTGTCATTGCCCACAAGGGCGTTGAAGTCTCCCAGCAGAACTATGGAGTCACCAGCTGGGGTGCTCTCCAGAACCCCTCTGATAAGACTCCAAAAGAGCTGGGTACTCTGAACTGCCGTTCGGCGCATACGCACAAACCACAGTCAGGACCCTTTCCCCAGCCCTAAGGCGTAGGGAAATAACCCTCACATTTACTGGGGATGACTCCAACACAGAGGCACCAAGCCGGGGGGGCTAATAATAAGCCCACACCAGCTCGCCGCCTCTCCCCTGCGGCAACTCCAGAGAAGAACAAGGTCCAGCCCCTCTCAAGGAATTTGGTTCCAGAGCCCAAACTGTGGGTTGAGGTGAGTCCGACTATATCTAGTCGGAACCTCTCCGCCTGTTCCACAAGCTCGGGCTCTTTCCCCACCAGAGAAGTGACATTCCATGTCCCAAGAACCAGATTTGGCTGCCGAAGACCAGGTCGCCAGGACACCCGCCCTCGACCACTGCCCCCCAAATCACAAAGCACCGGACCCTAATGCTTGCCCCTGCAGGTGGTGGGTCTGCGTGGGGGAGTTCCTGTGTGGCATCTTCGGGCTAGGCCCGGCCAGGTCCTACGGGTAAAGACCTGGCCACCAGGCGCTCGCCCCCTCCCCCAGGCCTGACTCCAGGGTGAGACCCCGGTATCCCATGTCCGGGGGAGGTGCGGTCACTCCTCTTGTGTTTTTTCATAGGGGTCTTCTGAATCACTCTTAGTCTGGCTCGTCACCTAGAAACTGTTGGCCTTGGGAGACCCTACCAGGGGCATAAAGCCCCCGACAACATAGCTCCTAGGATCGCTCCACCGCGGTAAGGTGGTGATTCACGGAGCGGGCAATTGGACTCATACAGAAAATACATTTAGAATACAGTTCAATGGACGAATATTTGTTTTATGTTCTTATTATTGATTTTTTTGTTTGCCTCACCTGCTGCCTCTGACTACACGTTGCTGGTGATGTCACACTAGCACTAATAACAATTTGCTTTATCACCTGCAACACAAAGCTGAGTTGTTTGCATTTTGAATCTTTCAATGTATTTGCTTAGCATAGCTTGGATTGGCTGTAGATTTGTAAATATGATAAGCATGAATAACAATACGTGTGGTGGTGTGCAGTCCTCAGTAGAAGTAGTTTGGACACCCCAGTCCAAAAGCAACTCAACAAAGTCAAATCACTTCTCCAGAGAGCATAATTGGTTAACAACACAATCCATCCATCAATGTCCATGAAGTCTTGCTATGAAGGCTGCTCATCGCGACAATGTGCAACTTCCCCTTTCAAACAACCCAAGCAGTTGTGCCTTGTTATTGCAAATTTGTCCAAATTGGCAAACCCCTGCATTCTCTCCGCCTCATTTGGCGCAAGAACAACCTCAACTGCATGCTAAATAGTAGTTTTGCAAGCTGCTATTTACTTCCTAGCCGGCCCACTAGAGGGCAGTCATCCTCTGTGGTTCCTTTGTGGCCCTGCTGTGTGCTGTGCTAACAGCCTGTGTCTGACCTGTGCTATGCAGCAACTACACAACCATTCACGCAAACACGCCTTTTACAAGACAAATGGACAGATTCGAGTGACAAATGTCTTATTTGCTGCATGCTCCAAGCAGACCAAACACGTGTTTAGCACCATAGGGTTCCTCTGTAATGTTTTTTTTATACTTTCCAGTCTCAATGTGCTTTTAGTTTGTGAACGTCTCCGTGGGCTCCACAAATCTTTGACTTCTCTATTTTATCATTTATTCTCTTACATCCTTGATTCTCTCATCTCTTTTTCCATTTATTATAAATTTGTGACATGTATCAGGGTTCCATCTGGACTATAAGGGTCCTCAGGTGCCGTTTCACCACCCATCAGCATTTAGTCATCGACACTGAACTTTTAAACGCTGTTGCTAAATTCTCTTGAACGCAGCAGACCTCATTTGATGCTGAGAGAAGGTGACCTGTTGACCCTGATGCCAGAAGTACCCCAAATAGCCACAAGGGGGATGTTTTTTTTTAATTTTTTTTAAATCCTCTTGTCTGTCTACTTAGTCTGCTGATACTTTCAATTGTATGTGTTGTGGGGCACATTGTTAATGCGTTGTAATGTTGATTACAACAAAGTTAACCTCATACAACTAGGGATGGGCATTGCAATTGAGTAAATAGATTGCTGCTAATCGTAAATGCTCTAATTAGAGCCATGGGTCTTACTTAGCGAAACGTCAATGAGGACTGGGTCTTAAATGGAAGCAGGTGTTAACAGGAGAAAATGCATTCTTTGTTTCACTTTGGAGTGCCTGAGAAAGTGGAATACACTCTTTGATCACATGAAAACCAGTATACTGTCTTGCACAACACAGCAGCAGAACCAATGTGCCAGCAGCGTCACGGAGCAAACTGCTCAGCCAGCATTAGTCGCACTCGGGAGTTCATGTCAAGTAACGGTTCGGCAAATGTGATTTTCACACCAACAGATGGGGAGCAACATTTTAAAGCACATGCAGAGGTAGATAAAGCTGCTGGATGCTGACCATTAGTGATACTACACGTGATACTACACGTGTGATTGAAGAGGCAGACTTTTGCCTTTTTGTAGACCACGTACTACATTTGTTTTGCATAAGTATATTTGTATTACCCAATATAGTAGACGTAATAAAAAGTAATTAAGCTATTTAAGACATAAATACATCCACAGTTGGTGTGTGTCCCATAGTGAAATTTTAAAAAAGAAAAGGAGACCTTAGAGGAGTGTCAGAATTAACTTTTAGCTTGTCATGGGTTATGGCCCGCTGTTAATTATTATGTTATGCCATTTATTAATTTAGCCATTAGTATGCTTGAAAATGCTTAATTTAGGCCGAGAATAAGTACAAGCAAACATGTATTAATTCCTTTTTGGAAAACCGCAATAGAGTGAGGTTGTGATTTTCAAACTGTATCTCTCAATGAAAACCTGCTTCCAGTCAACGCCTCGTCCTCTTTATGGTTTAGATAAATAGATGGCTATGATTACAGCATTTATGGTATTTGCCAAAGGAATAGAATAAAAATAACTATTTTTTTCAATGTGATGTGGTCCATTGGTTTGTTGAGCTGTATTCTCTATATCGTGACCAGTATGATCAGTACTTACATGGAATCAGGAGTTAAAAACATTGAGAGAGTCACCATGTTTGAAAATGTTGACAAAAAAAACAATGAATTGATGAATTAATCACGGTAATGTTGTCAAATGCCCATCCCTGGAAAGTACGAGCTGACTCCGCCCACCAGCTCCTCCAAAGGTCGCTTGATGTGTTTTGACTTTTTTGGTGTCCTGTCTGACTTTGCTTGTTTTCATACCAATGCAGGTCACTCCTTTAATAAGGAAAAACATGCTAAATGTTCTTGGACGCCTTTAATCCCCAGCTGATCTCCATCTCGTTGTTTGTGTTTGACATTTCACCAGCCATTAAAGGCTTCTCGCCCCAGCACAAGATCACCAGCTTTGAGGAGGCCAAGGGTCTGGACCGCATCAACGAGAGGATGCCACCACGCCGAGACGCCATGCCCTCGGACGCCAGTCTCAACTCCCTCAACAAGGCGCTGTCCTCGGAGACCAACGGCACGGACAGCAAAGGAAGCACCAGTGGAGGAGGAAGCGGTGGCGGAGGCATCCAGTAGATGGTCCCCCATGGATACCAGCAGGAGAGGTTGAGAGTGGGGTGTCATGTCACATGCTAGTCCTCGGATATGCCTTCAAATTATTAGTTCCTAGTCAAATCTGCTAAGTTATTGCTCAGCGCCGGGACACCCCTGTGTGGTTCATCATTGGAAGCCACTCCAACAGTACGTGAGGCAGATGTTTGTTGCTTTTTTTTCTTCTCCAACGACCCATTTACCATGTACCTTGTTACTAACTATTATACGTTTACAAAAACACAGCACTAAAAAAAAAACAAAAAAAAGGACATAAGATGACATGCCGTTTTTAAAAATGTAAGGGTGTACAAACTAAGTGAGAACTATTTATTGATATTTTTTTGCTACTCTTCTATATAAAACAGCTCTGAAATGAATTAGGCAGTCTTAAAAAAAAACAAAAAGAATGTTGCAATGTTGTCGAAATGCCAAATAATGGAACGTTTTATGGTTTTGTACATATTACGCTTACCTCAGGTTCTTTTTGGTGTGTGCTTTGACCTGATTTGTTTTCTGTATAATGGCTAAATAACTCATGGCCTATTTTCTTGAATTTCATAACTGGAATTTACTTATCATTTGCAAATATGTTTATTTAGTCTCTTTTTTTCAGAAAGGAAGTTAGATTTATTAATGCTTGCTGGAAATGAGTGTTAATTTTTCTCTTTTTAAGTATTGCGAACAAAGTTTAAAAAAAAAATAGAAAACCTATATTGTGTAAAAAAGAAAACGTGTCTGCCTATGCATGTTTTATAAAGTCAACAAAGGAAAGAGAAAATCATATCTTGGCTAAAACACTTGGGAGCCTGTTTTTTGGAATATATTGCGCTTTAGTGAACATATACTGGAAAACATTTAGCTGCGTATTTTCAATGAACAGCCACAAATGCTATATGCCTTCTTTTCTAATGGATCCAAAATGGACGACCACGTTTTAACCGGCGCTTGTCAGTGCACACAGTCCAATGAAGCATGTTTGTGAGGTGTGTGGTTAACAATGTGGAACTCCCAAAATGCATGATTAGCTGTTTGTGTCATATAAACAAGGTAAAGAAGAAGAAAGAAAAAAAAAACAGTTCAGTTTTGTACATGTGCCACTGAACGTGTCATTCGGTTCTACTATTATTGATGATGACTATTTGGAACTTTTCTTTGTTTATCAGTTACAGGTTTGATACTGCTCAATACTTTAAAAACAAAGAATATGTTCCTTTTTATTTTTTAAGAAACTGCTTAAGTGCCCAAGTAATTCACTACACGACATGAAGCCTTGCTTTTTGTAATTTAACTTCAAAACTGTTGGCAGATGAGGCATGCACTTGCAACTATGAAAAATTAGTATTTTATATAACTGTTGAATAAAAATGTGCATGAATTTACACTTGAACTGTCGCCTTTCTTTTTGGGTGGGTCACCACAGGGGCCACATACAGTCTACCTGTGGGATCAAATAAAGCAGGGGTGTCAAACGCAATCACACTGGGGGGGCAAATTTGTATCTTTGTTATCTAGCTCGTATATTTCAGCACATTGAAAGTATTAACAATCTTTATATAACATAATGAAGCTCACCCAGGCATGCTCGTTTGAAGCTGCAAACATGACAGGATGTGAGCCACTAATCCAGGTTCAAAAACCTCCATTTGTTTGTATAGCATTTTAATCACAACACCAGTCATCTCATGGCGCTTTACACACGAAGGTCAAGCACTTGGCAACAGAGTCCGTCCCCCCCCCCCCCCCCCCCCCCNNNNCCCCCCCCCCCCCCGGGGGAAGAAACCTTAGACAGAACCCAGGCTCTGTGAGGCGGCCGTCTGTCTCGACCAGTTGGGTTGAGATATAAAAAGAATATAGGCATACAGTACATGGTAGATCACACCAGAAAGACCAAGGAGCATAGATAAATGTCTCTTGATACTCATCAGCATATCAAGGGTCAGTAGTCAGACTAAAGGTTCTACCTCCCATTCCTACCTTTAAAAATTCTAGGAGCGACAAGTCATTGTAAATTCTGTGAGCATCTTCTGGGTTGACAGGGTTCTAGGAGCTCTTTGAGCTATACAGGTGCCTGATCGTGTAGTGCTTTATTTGTAAGAAAGGGAATTTTATATTCAATTCTAAATTGTACTGGTAACCAAAGCAGTGAGGCTAATACGGGCGAGATACGTTCTCTTCCTCTGGTTCCAGTTAAGACTCGTGCGGCGGAATTAATGTTTAAAGATTGCTTATTGCAATAATCCAACCTGGAAGTCACAAAAGCATGAACACATTTTTCTGCATCTGGTAGTGGCAGGAATGTTTTGGTAAGTGGGAAAATGCTGTTCTAGACACTTGTCATATTTGGCAACAAAGGAAAAGGTCCTGATCGAAGATGACACCAAGCTGTATTGTGGGGGATGAGTGCAAGACCATCTAGGGTAGTAATATCATTTGCAAGCTTGTCTCTGAGGTGCTGGGAACCAAGGACTGTGATTTCACTTTTATCTGAGTTTAATAGTAACGTTTTTAAGTCCAGCTCTTTAGGTTGTTTTGGCATGCCTGCAGTTTGGACAGCTGACTAGTTTGGTTAGGTTTCATTTAAAAGTAGAGTTGAGTGTCATCTGCATAAGAATTAATGGAGTGTTTTCAAATGACATTACCTAAGGGGGACATATAAAGGCTGAATAATACTGGTCCTAGCACTGAACCCTGTGGGATGGCATGAATGACCTTCACGTGTGTGGATTCTTTATTACTATACAAACATACAAAGAAAAATGTATCATTAGCGCTGACGACAAGGTAAGTGAGCAGCCTACACAACTTTTATCCCGGTTGCCTGTGCGTGCAGTGCTGGGATTGGGTCATACCAATGCGGTTGCGTTTTCAGGTTGGGACAAAATGAATGTGATTTTACGTGAACATACATATTTTTAAAACTTCACTCGTGTAGACAGACATTTTTTTTACATTGCCGTGGGGGAAATGCACATTTCCATTTTTATGTCCATTCATCCCTTGTTGAAATGCAGATATATGACTGATATTGTTTTGGCATAGTTGTTTCTTTCAATAAAGGGATTGTTGATCGACCACATCTTCGTCGTTCACTCAATGTCCTGGCAAAAGCTACAGTATTTTATAGCAACACAAAAACGTCACAAGCCATAATAACCCGGAAGAATTTGCAGCTGTGGAATGGACAGATTATGCATTTCCCAGCATGCTTTGCTGTAGTTACAATGATCACTTTTGACTTTTGTCTTTTGCCTCTTTGTTTTATTTTGTACAGACATGGTGTAGTAATTGTAGTGCTGCTTTGGTTAGTCGTGTACAGTAAAATTATTTTGACCTTAGGTCTGACTCGGCACCCACATTAAGAATGACTGGGAATTTTGTTGCATATGTAGTGCTACTTACGGTCTTCTCGACATAGGTTGTTAGTTTGTGCTGAAGAAATTGTGCCTCCATCAAATCCTTTTGAAATAGACAGTTGAGTCGAATCTATTAAACCATTTTCTATGCACCTTTTCCTCATTAGGGTAGCGGGGGTATGCTGGAACCTATCCCAGCTGGCTTTGGGCGAGAGGCGAGGTACACCCTGGACTGGTCACCAGCCATCACAGGGCAGACATCAACCATTCACACTCACATTCATACAATTTAGAACTGCACGTTTTTGGAATGTGGGAGGAAACCGGAGTACTCAGAGAAAACATGCACGAACAAACTCCATACAGAGATGCCCAACGGAGATTCGAACCCAGATCTCATCAGCCGCCGTTAGCTCCGTTACCATCCCTATCAATGCTACTTTCCAAATAGTTCCACCGACAAGATGAAATTGCAAGGGGCTGGATTTGGCCTCTGGGCCTGAGTTTGAAATGTATGCAACAGAGGATGTTTTTTAGTTTATGTTTTATGTTGAGTTTCATGCATTATCTACTGAAGAATAATATGAATGAGCCCGTAGTAGTTCATGCATATTAACAAAACATATTATTAAGGATTGTTCTGTGGTTTGGTGTTTCTTTCCCCACAAACAGATGGCAGATTGTCTTTCAACTCCGCCCATCTTCTTTTGTGTCTGGAGAGTATAGGTATTATACATTTGGCCACAGGAGGGCGCCATTGCCAACAAGGAATTCGCTGTCGGCATGCATCCTCAACTGTGCTTTGATATGTAGTTCTCTTCAAGACTCTCTTTTTAAATGACTGGTAGTGTATTAATCACACACACACGCACACACACACACACACACAGTATGAGGCGGGAGTGATGTGATGCGAGGGAAGCTGCAGAAGAAGGGCTTCCTAATGATAGGTGAAAACGGAGGGAAATGGGGAGGAGGAAGTGTGTGTGTGTGTGTGTGTGTGCGTGTGCGTGTGCGTGTCACCACAGGGTTATGGTGGGGGAGGGTAAGGGAAGAATCTGCACACACACACACGCAGTTGATATAAGAGTGACACTGCAAGGAGGAACGTGGCAAGGAAAAGGAGAATGTGTGTGTGTGTCGTGTCACACCTGATGCTTGAACACACACACACACACACACACACACATGCTCCTCCACGCCGTGCATACGCAGCTCTGGCGATACCAACATATTGATACCAAAAATATCAATTACAGCATTGTGCTCTGTTTGCGAGTTCCCCAGACGCCTAGAGGGTGCCAACATTTGGAGTAGTGTAAACATTACATCCCACAGTCTTCCTGCTTTGCCCAGGTAAACTACACCCTGCAAAAGACACGCGTGCGCACTTGTATGTTTGCTGTCGGCCAAGTTTAGCCACCAATCATTGAATGTGGACCAATCATGAATCAATAAATTCATGTGGACACGCTACAGATAACTACATGAATGTCAGACGGCTGTGGGTGACCAGTCATCTTCATGGGGCCAAATGACAATTTCTGACAGTTTTATGACGTTTGATTGCGAAAATATACCCCAAAAAATGCAATTGCCGAATCTGTCCTTTTGGTGGTGAAATGTTCTTAGATATTTTTTGTTGTTGTTGTTGTTGTTGAAAAAAGACAGTAGCAATCAGTCCTATTAAGTTATGTCTTCATTCATGACTATAATATTATGCATATGGTGAGGGACATAGTTGAAGATATGACTGAGCCTTGTCAACGTGTCTGTATTGGTATCGTCGTTATCAAAGTGGGTGTACCTGGTCTGCATCGGTAAAACAAGGTATGGTATCGCCCTTCACTGGTCTGCCTCAGCACATACATGCACATTTCACGTCCCCTTCCGCTGGCACACTGGTAAGTAGTCCTCCAATTGGTTGCATTTCCACATAAAGCACTCTCATAATCATAATGACTCTTTGCGTGTCTACAAATATGCGATTAGAAATTACAGGGAGTCTCTTTTGGCTATTGTAAACGACTTTATCTACGCACTACTTTCGTCAATCCAAACGGCTACTCCGGTGTGAGAGGCACGTCGGCGGATGAGCACGTCACTTTTGTTGAGTGAGTCGTGCGCCTCGCCGGCTCACTCTGCTTGCATTTATCCATTCATTGTACTCCTTGGCCATCAATAAAGGTAGAATTATCACTCTAATTTGTGTAATAACTCTCACTTTGGCACGCCGGAGGGAACTGAAAAAGCCACCGAGAGGGAGACGTTCGGGAGAGCTGGAGAACAGGTAACAGCGCGACTGTTATCTTCTTGCAACTATTCGTTACTAATGTAACGCGCTGGGTACTACTACTACTACTAGCCTGGATGTAGCTAGGCGGCTAACGCTAGCGTCCCAACTGTGTTTGAATTGCACTTAAAAGCACAAGTATGAAATAATTTTGTAAGCAAATGTCCACTTCCTGGAGGATGAAGGCCACTCAAAGTTGAGTTATTGTGGCAAAAAGCGAGTTTTTATTACTCCATGGTAGCGGTCAGGGGCAACGTAAGCGTGGTGAAAACAAAAGGCACTTCTGTTTGACACAATAATGGGGACTTCTTGAGCTATGTTGTAGTCACCCGTTTAAAAAAATAAAATAAATTGTAAATGCGTTCAGACTTTAATCAACATGTGCAGCAAAGTAGGTGAAATAAAGCTGGGTTTGTGTGTAATTCAATTAAAGACCCATTTAAGGGGTAAAAAGTTGTGATTGGGCGTAAGCAACTTTTAAATTGGATGGTTCGCTACATTTGCTGTCACCGTCACAGTCCCAATTTATTATATTTCATTTAAAGGTATTAATATAACCGAGGCTACCACCGTATGCAATACAAGTTGTCATTTCGCCACAGCAGATTCGTCATTTTTCTCCCAGATGATTAATACACATGCTCGTGTGTGTGTGTGTCAGCGCGCGCGTGTGTGTATGTTTGACTTGTGCTCCGAACCTACAGATATGAAATGGAAATTCCATGGTTGTAATTGTTAAATTATTACAATATTGTACACATTGATTAATTAATTCATCTTGGGTAACATTTATTGATTGATTTAATCCTATGTATATAGGGATGGACAACATTTTACAGGGATATCTTAGTTTTATTCAATGACCTCTGATATTAACTGTAATTGCATCCTGTAAAGTTATTGGCAGTCATTATTTCAAAATACACAATTTCTGACACATTTCAGTATTATTGTTGACATAGTACAGGACAATAAAAGTAGGTACCTTTTGTGTCCATCCCCATCACGGTCGTTATTTTTAGCGTGGGCATCATCTTGAACACCTTCTATATAGATTTTAACACCAGCTACAAAGCAACAAGCCAGGCTACAGTTATGGGAAAAATAGTCCACATGAAGAATACATTATTAAGTGAATCATGCAAAATTCATGTGGCATCCAAATTATTGCCATTATATTTTGATGAGTGCAGTCATCTTTTTACATGTTTTAGATGATGTGGTGGTGATTGAACGGTACAAATTAAAGTTTTGAGTGCACCTCACCTTTAAATTTTGACTCCATTGTCAGGTTTTTAGTCAGAATATTGGGGTGTGCATGTGTGTGTGTAGTGTGTTGGTGTATATAAAGTATACATATTAGGGATGCTCCGATCGGGGTTTTATGCTACTAATACTGATAGCAATCATCCATGAGTGAAATTGGCTAATACCGATCACATAGATTAAGTGAACATTTTTTAATTTACTACTGGCTATACTACCAGGGGTCACCAAAGTATTTTCTTGTGAGCGCTACTTTTACAAAATGAAAATGGCCAAGAGCTACTCATTTTTGTAACTGTTATTTTCATAGCTTGTTTTGTTTTATTTAAAATAAGCATGTTTTACCAGAACATTCAAAACATGCTGTTATCCACAAATCAGATTTTGTATTTCAGAATGCATTTCTTTCTAGTGTTCTCACATTATTAACTGAAATCCTGAAGGAAAAGGGTGCCTCATGTGGACACGGGGGCCTTCCTGGAGCCCACGGGGTACCACATTGGTGACCTCTGGGCCCCTGGGCGACGAAGGCCAACCATCCATTCCAACAAATCCAACCACTTTTCGGGCTATTTGCCGTAGACCTCTGACTGCTACGCACACAAGAACGAGTGGCCATCGTTTTGGCTACATTAGCCGCTGCCCGGCCTATGATCACATCGCACACCTCGCAAAATGACCACACCCCACCAAGTGCCCAGCTCCAAAATACTGCACCAACTAAAGCTTTTTAATGTGCAACACCGTGAGATATTTTCCGTGGCACGTTTTGCACAATTTGTCACTCTTACGACGACAGGTAAGTCCCACGCGGCAGACATGTTTGTTTTGGCAAGCCTGCATAGTGTGAAGGGAAAGTGGGCGTGGCACCATCCCTACAGGCTGGATTCTGCAGTAGTAGGGAGTCACCTGCTTTTGTGATCTGTGTTTTAAGGCATGTATCTGCATATGCCGATCACATGCTTTTTCACAGACAATATTGATCAGAGGCAGGATTTTTTTAAACTGTAGTGGGCTGATGGGCCGCACGGTGGCTGAGTGGTTAGCACATTGGCCACACAGTCAGGAGATCTGGAAGACCTGGGTTCAAATCTCCGCTGGGCATCTCTGTGTGGAGTTTGCATGTTCTCCCCGTGCGTGCGTGGGTTTTCTCCGGGTACTCCGGTTTCCTCCCACATTCCAAAAACATGCATGTTAGGTTAATTGGTGACTCTAAATTGTCCATAGCTATGAATGTGAGTGTGACTGGTTGTTTGTCTATATCTGCCCTGCGATTGACTGGCGACCAGTCCAGGGTGTACCCCGCCTCTCGCCCAAAGTCTGCTGGGATAGGCTTCAGCATACCCGCGACCCTAATGAGGATAAGCGGCATAGAAAATGGATGGATGGATGTAGTGGGCTGCATGGGAGGCAAATTGCCATGCCTTTGTCTTTCCGCTGCTGCTTCATTGAGATAGCAAATTCTTTTAAAAATATTTAAATTTACTGTTGGTGATAATGGCACCATCAGGGTCGTTTTCACATGCCTGAAGAAGAAATGCATTTCTTTCTGTCTTTTCTTCCTCTCTGTATCTGCCAAGTGCACAGAGTGGACAGACTATCCAAAGTTTACTTATTTTGTGTATTCAGTGCACATTATTTATGCTTGTACGTTTTGTTTTTTGCTCTTTTTCGCATTTGCGCTTGCGGTTTGGAGTTGCCACGGCAATCTGTGTGTAGGTGGAGTGAGGGGGGGCGTTAGTAAAATAAAATGTTGTACAAGGTTGGCAGGTCTGCAGGCATGTGATTTGTGATTCCGGTGCGCGTTTTTCAAAATGAGCATTTTTAAAAATATATTTGACATTTTATTTTGAAATGGTGACTATGTGCTTAAATATTACGCCTTATGTGCATCCTCACATTCAGACTCAGCCTGACAGCTGCTTTTAAAATGACCATGTCCCTAAGATCTACCTCCTACTATAAACATAGAAAGTATACAATAGTGAGAAAAAGTGTGTGCCCGCATACTGCTTTCGTTTTTTTCATGTTTGTCACAAAAATTTCAATATCCGTCAGTGACAACACAACTGAACACAAAATACAGGTTTTAAATGAAACTTTTTTTTATTAAGTGAGAAGAAAAATCCAAAGCTACATGGCCCAGTATGAAAAAGTGATGGCCCCCCATTAAAACATAAATTAACTGACATTGAGATCTATCAGTCTGGATATAAGGTTATAAAGCAATTACTAAAGCTTTATGACTCCAGTAAACCACAGTGAAAGCCATTAGTCACAAATGGTGAAAACATGGAACAGTGGTGAACCTTCCCAGGAGTGGCAGCCAACCAAAATGACCCCAAGGGCACTCACCCAAGAGGTCACAAAAGACCCCAAAACAATGTGCGAAGAACTGCAGGCCACAATTGCCTCAGTTAAGGTCTGTGTTTATGATTATACCATAAAAAATACACTGAACAGAAAAAAAACATCATACCAAAAGTAAAATATGGTGGTGGTAGTGTGATGGTCTGGGGCTGTTTTGCTGCTTCAGGACCTGGAAGACTGGCTGTTACAAATGTAACCATGACTTCTGCTGTCTACCAGAAATCCGGAAACAGGATATCCAGCCTTCTGTTAGTGACCTCAAGCTTGGGAACTTGGGTTCTGCAGCAAGGCAATGATCAAGGCCAAGACTCCAACTTGAATTTATTTCCACCTAACTAGCCGCTATGAGTGAATCGACAACTTTTGTTGCAGATAAAGGCATCTTACCGCTGAGTTTGTTTATTCATAGTCAGAATAATAAAGATGAAAGTTGCAATATCTGCGTGTCGCTGCAGACATCTGTTCACCACTGACTTTGCTGCGGAAGCGCAAGAGCGAATTAGGAGCGAGCTAAATGTCAGCTGACTGATGTCATACTGTATTACATACTACAAAGTGACGTTTATGATGTGGGTGACATGCGATCAACATATACTGCATGTCTTTTCATAAAATGTACTCTATCACTTAACATTGTTTTCACTTGATAAAAACCCTTATTTTACGGTGTGCCAGCTTTTATTATGCTGTAGGGGTGCACCATGATCAATTGCATGTAGCGGAAACCTTGCAGCGTATTTCAAGTCCTTGTTTTTTAGTTTTTGAATTGTCTTGTCTTTTTTGCCATACCATATCAAATAAAATGTGTTTTACAAATAGAATAAAAGGTGATAAGATAAGTTGGCATTAATTTTGTGTCTGTGTGTGCGTGCGTGTGTGTATACGCATATATATATTGTGTGTGTATATCTATTTTTATTTATATATATATATATATATATATATATACTGTATGTATATATAAATAGATAATGATGTACAGTGTTCCCTTGTTTATTGTGGGGTATAGGTTCTCAAAGTAGCCCGCAATAAATGAAATCTGCGAAGTAGCCAACTTTGTTGTTTTACAATTATTATATGTTTTAAGGCTGTAAAACCACTCACCATACACTTTATACACTTTTTTCACACAGGCGTTAACATTTTCTCATTTATTTCTTCTTTAAACGCTCTTTGTTTAGTAGATAAAAAAATAATAATAATAATAAGTGTCAAGTTTTGGCTTCCTGACACATAAGTGTATATTATTATAAGTGTATGTATTAGTATTAGTATTATTAAATTCTGAGCAGTAACATTGATAACCAACAATGTTTCAACACCAAACAACGTGTGAAATGGCGCCCTCCCGCTGCATGACTTGTACTTTCCTTCTGCATGTCCATAGGTCCAACTTTTTGTGCGATGGTTAGCGTCCTCCTTTGCCATTCGGGTGCAGGCGCCTTTAATGGTGGAGAACGTTTTGTCGACGTTGTGGTTGTTGTCGGGGATAAAACTTAGAACATACAGCACTTTAGAGTCACACTAGTAGCGATTGAACATTTATGTACATTTGGCAAATCGAACACGTTCTGTACTGCACAGGAAGGCACGGAGGAGATTGACAATTCGCCAGTCAAGATGCAGACACAATGCATGAGTTTTCCTTTAACCAATCAGGACGCAGATACAACACATTGGTTCTTCCTGAGCCGATCAGGATGCAGAACACAATGCACGCTCATACTTATAAAAAAAGAAAAAAAGATTCCGAAAAAGAGTAAGTCTGGGAAAGGTAAACCGCGATATTGAGAGGGAACACTGTATATATTTAGTGGGATATAAAATTTTTGTTCATATCGTGCAGCACTAACGGGTCTGACGATAGAAACAGCGTTGTTTACTTAATTTTTTTGCTTATGTTTAGTGTTTTAAAGCTATGCCCTCGGTGATGGAGCGCTCGGGGGCTGGGGTCTTGTCCAGAAGCAGAGCCAAGACCGTAACCAACGGCAACAGCCAGGCGCATTCCGAGGAGGAGAGCAGCGATGAGGACCATGCTCATGGTATCACACGCACATTACATAATTTTATGACCTGTATCTCCTTACTTTTTGTGTATAATTACGCTAGTATAATAGTTCTGAGATTTGTCATGAGTGAAAATGATGCAATATAAGCTGCAGCATTACAGTAACATTCGTTCTTTTCTCGCTCCTCCATCACCTTCCCACACTCTTCCATCTTTGTCATCCTCTGCCCACAGACCTCGTCTTGTTAGCCAAATAGATTCCACAATTGACCCCCAATCATAAAAACCTCCCAGTCATTAGAAATTGAGAGGTTGGTTTCTTCTCCAGTTTCTGTTATTCCTCCTCCTCCCTTCCTGTTCTGTCCCAGAGGACACCGCGATCCCCTAGCCTACCATACTTCCAATGCACCGTGGATAAGCCACTGCATGATGTTCAAAGGAACATTGCATTTTAGGTCATTAAAACCACAATGAAAGACATGAAAGATTCCATATTGTATTTTTTAGGAATTTAATTAAGTCTCAAGTCCCAAAATAGTGTATTGCAAGTGTGTTCCAAAATCTAGCCTTCATTCTGGAATGTACACAGTTTAAAAGTGCTTTTAGTAACAAACTTCTTTGTGTGTATGTAGCTTTAAAGGAAAACTGCTTATTTTATTTCGCCCATCATACACATTACTTCTGTGAGATATGAACACACGTCCACCTCTTTTCTGTGTGTTCTAAAGTTATAAAAACAACTAAAAAGACACAGCTAAGAATGCTCGTAATGGGATGCAACAATTTTGCCTATAAGGCCTTCTGAAAAAACTTTAAAAAAACGCCAGCTACGCTGTTTACATAATGTGACCATCATATTAACCAAGCTACAACAACATTGTTACTATTATTATTAACATTGTTGCGCCGAAGAACTACCTCACTGGTGTAGTGACAACTCACCACACAGCACGGGGTATCATCATATTGCTGTGTTTACATCGTGTCAGGCCACTACTGAATGGTAACGGTAACTATTGGTGCTGTCGCCACTGCTGCTGTGTTTTTTTTCTTTTGAGTTTGGAAAAGTAAACAATAGGTGTAACATTGGTTTCTATGTTGCTATGTGAAATCAATGTGGCCAGGAAGGAAGTTCAGGGAATGCTTAAAATGACCAAAGTATAGCAAAATACTGTATGTGTTACATGTTTTCACGAATGTGCCTGCTACTACATGGTTACAGCATGGATACAAAACAAAAAAAAATCTTGGTGGTGGTGCCTTTGTAGGCGCAATAGGTGTGTCCCATTATGTGCTTAATGAGCTGCCTCGAGCAGTTTTTATAACTTGAACAAGAACGCACAGAAAAGATAAAGATGTGTAGTCATGTTTCACATCGGGGCTGTGGATGGTGGGAAATATTCCTAAAAAGTGCAGTGTTCCTTCAGTGGTGTCAGACTCAAGCCATGGGGGGCAGAGACCAAGCAGGGTTTTTGTCCAGCTGGTCATTAAAGCAGGTGATTTTAATGATCAACACCTTCTTTATTTGAGGGAAGGAGCTCATTAATTAAAATCACCTGATGGAGAAACTGGCTAAAGAAGAAACCTGCAGTCTCTCGGCCCTCCATGGCATGAGTTTGACACCCCTCCTTTAGTGCTAATGAGCTTTGCCTACGCCTGTCTCAGATAGTGGGACTCTTAAGTACCGCTATTGTGCACTTCTGGAAGGACTTTTATTTTTCTACGGACCTAACTCACAAAAACCAAACAGTATTGTTGGTCATGCTGTGTATCGTATTTTTTGGACCATAAGCCACTACTTTTTTCCTACATTGTGAACCTTGTGGCTTATGACACGATGTTGTTAAAATATAGATTTTTTTACAACGGCGTGTTAGGGACACATTTTTAAAAAATGTACGATTCCGAGAATAAAAATCGCATGATTTAAAGTCGTAAATGTACGAGAAAAAAAACAAGACAAGCTTATATTTATAATGCGACAGCAAAACAGAGCAGTTGGGTACAAACAGGTTAGCTAGAGTTAGCATCATGATGAGCGTCATCTTACCGCTACCCTCACGTATCCCCCGGAGGCGGTTTTAGGTACGGGCAAACTGGTCAGCTGCCCAGGGCGGCATTTCTTTATGTCACATTTGGGGCGGCACGAGCACTGTTTAATTTGTTTAAATGTGCAACAAAAACTTGTTTGAATGTAATGCTTAAAACACAATCGTTTCCCACAATGGGTTTGGGCATGCGCAGATGCCTTCAGCTTGTAGAAGAAGACGATGCTAGTTTTTGACGCGCTTGAGGAAGCAGCACGAACGCAAAATATTTTTTATTTTTCATAACCTCATCATGGAGATGAAAAGCAACATTGAGAGCAACAGAAGGACTGAAATTGTGCGGAATGGAGATATTCTGAGGCTCTTCGACTCTTCAAAAAAGACTTCAGTGGTTTCTGTGAACAGGAAGAGAATGAAAAAAAACAATGACTTTTCTGGTATGTTTGAGCCGTTTTACTGCCGTGTTACAGACATTGTTTGGAAACAAGCTATATAAACAAACATTCACAAAATCTGTGTCTTCTTTTCCTTTCTGCTTATCTCTTCTGTCTAAATACCCTATCTAATTTCACAGCGTACCGGTATATATCCACAGCATGTAGTCTGGTGTAGCTAATATATGTAAAATTCAAAAAATGTTTTTCAACAACCAGTAGAACATAGACAAAGTTGCTGGGAGCCCTTAAACTGAGACTAAAATTGTAAGCCTCCTTTCGGTACCTAACCTATATTTAGTTCAATAGTACTATGTGATTAGTACAAAAGAATGACATTTTGTACTTTTTGACTTAAACCAAAATTTAATTTGATGCCTGTTAGAGTAGTATAAATACACGGGAAATGAATTGTTCAATCATTAGTTCAAAATAATTTGTCAATAAATACAGGCGTCGTGTTTGAAAAGAACACCTATAAAAATACTAAAAGGTGAAGCAAATATTCTTTGGTGAACCACTCTACATCAGCTGGTGAGCTACTGCTCACGGGCTACCTATTGGAGACCATTGTGAGAGTATGTGACACTTTAAAAAGATGATGATAATGTATCACGTGAATATAATATAGCCACGGTCTCACACACTGACATGAATACGCTTAGCGTATGACAAGCTGTTGTCATTTGCAACACATTTTAGGGGCTATTGTTCATTCTCCTGATAATAAAAAACAAAGTGAAAGTCAACACAACATGTGCGGCATATCTGGTCACAAACTGTATGCATAAGTGCCAGCAGGGCAGACAGGTGATTCCGGTGCATGCTTATTAAATAAAGCGCACCAAAACATTGTTACGATATTTTAAATGGTTTTCAAACATATTGTGGGCAATATGTACGCATCTGGTGTAGGCAAAAGTCCTCATCAGAAAATTATTTTCATATTAGGAAGCAGCTCTCGGCAATGTCTCACCATTCCACCCACACGCAGATTGGAACAGATGTGGCAACAAGTTGTCTACCAAAATTCTTGCCATCTTTCTTCTTCATCTTCTACACAGAATAATTTAGATGAGAAAATATGGACTCCCGTTGCACAAAATCCTTGAAATTGTGTTAAGGAGCGCATGCTATTAATGTGCAAATCCATTCCATTTTAATTTTCTCCGCTTATCCGGGTCGCGGGGGCAGCAGTTTCCCAGTCTCTGGCGACCAATTCCAGTTTCTCCATCTTCCAATTCCACCGGGAGGACACCAAGGCGTTCCCAGGCCAGCTGTGAGACATAGTCCTGCCAGCGTGTACTAGGTCTTCCCCGGGGCCTTCCCCTGGCTGGACATGCCAGGAACACCTCACCAGGGAGGTGCCTGGGAGGCATCCGGACTAGATGCCCGAGCCACCTCAACTGGCTCCTCTCAATGTGAAGGAGCAGCGGCTCTACTCTGAGCTCCTCCTGGATGGCCGAGCTCCTCACCCTCTTAGGGTGAGTCCAGCCACCCTATGGAGAAAACTCATTTCCGCCGCTTGTATCCGCGGTCTTGTTCTTTCGGTCATGCTCCATAACTCATGATCGTAGGTGAGGTACGGAAGAGATCGATTGGTAAACAGAGAACTTTGCCTTTCGGCTCAGCTCTCTCCTCCCCACGACGGTCCGGTACAACCGCATTATTGCAGACGCTGCACCGATCCATCTGTCGACCTTACGCTCCAACCGTCCCTCACCTGTGAACAAGACGCCGAGATACTTGAACTCCTCCACCTTTAGATGTATGATTTTGTCCTTTTTTTCTGATGTTGTATATTAGCTTGGCTTTATTGGAAATAGTAGTATACTTTTCCATATACGTTTAAAAGAAATCAATAAATGACTATGACGTCTTCTTTATGCTATGATTTTAAATACTGTACACTACTTTTTAAAAATTTAACAGACACATTAGGTCAATTAGGTGAAATTGGATTGGTATTGCCAATACCAACCTGAATTTACCAATACCAACCGAATCGGAAAATTAAATCAATGGTATCACACATCACTAGAACACAGAGTGCAGCAATCTTTACTTCCATAACTGCACGGTTGTGCGAGTGATGCCGTGCATTTATGCATACACGTCACTTTCCAGATGCTTAGCGTTCACATTAATAAGTCGCATTTGTTTGATAATGTGTACAACCACATAAAAAATCGGATTTAAACAAAAAATCAGAATTGGGCATCATACCCGGCAGTGTGATCCTAGCCAATTTTATCTATAATTTTTGCGGTGTGGCAGATCATTTTAATGGAAACCCTGAGGAGGTCACAAACGTTTGCAACACTAACAGAATTATGTGAGCTGTCAAGTTCTTTTGTACTTTACTGATCTTTTCACCTGACACTTTCAGCTAACGCGTCTGTAGTTGGCAGAGCTCCAGGCTACATTTTAAAATGTGTAGTGAAGCCTGCTTTTTTTCCCGGGTGAGCGTGTACACAAGGTTATTTCTTCTAGCTCGGTCAAGGGTGGGCAACTCTGGTTGTAGCTCCTTTCTATTATGAGTATTAGCGTAAATATTGTCTATTTATTATTTTTTCTTTGGTTTATTTTATCTTGGAGTTTAAAGTTTAACATCAGGGGCTCTAATTTTGTGGGTTTCGCAGCTTGGTACAGGCTGCGCAGTGGTAATTTATTAGGCGCAATACAGTGAGCAGCCAATTTGGTAGATCGAGGTGTGCCGCGATGGGTGTGATGGCGCAGCATAGTGACAATTTTGTGCCAAAGGTGCGCTGAAAGCTCGCCAGCTCCAACCTGGTCTTCTCGGTGCAAAGTGAGGCGCAGCCGGTCTAGTGGTACCGGTAATTTGACTGATTGGCGCACACGTCACCAAAACCCCACAGGCCGGTTTACACAATGTCAGGCACATTTGAATGCATTTAATAATCACAACAACCACAGATTAACGTTACTACCTGAATCACACATACATTTTGATTTTTATTGACTGTCCCGTC
Source organism: Oostethus manadensis (assembly GCA_024372805.1). Classification (NCBI taxonomy): domain Eukaryota; kingdom Metazoa; phylum Chordata; class Actinopteri; order Syngnathiformes; family Syngnathidae; genus Oostethus; species Oostethus manadensis. Next base: position 1,093,310 of record QODF01000139.1, read on the forward strand.
TGCCTCTGTCGCGCCGCCTCTACGTCATTTGTTCTTGAATCGCCACCACCCTTCTCCTCATCTTCCTCCTCATTGGTGGCCAGTGGATCTGATATGGATGTGGTTAATTGTAAATAAACAGTTAATCAAACGTATTGACATCTTTGATTGTGTAACGGAGAATTGCAGAAATTATCATAATGAATTGGGTAATACACGTTCATCTCACATGCAAACACAAGTGACAAGGGCCAGACCACAAGCTTGACAATGCGTTTTTTACACACAGTTGCTTTGGATTTCATCCCCATTATGCATAGTTTTTGTTTATTCATATTACATAAATATATTATGTTACATTTTCATTTTACAAATATAGGTTACTAAATACCTATGTCGCCACCAAGTGCCTCCGGTACTCTCATTTTTGTTTTGCCGTTCTTCTGACGTCATTGAACCGTTTTTTTCCACTGGGCAACAGTTTGCAGTACATCAGGGCAAACGTGATTTACAATACTTGTAATTTCCTCCCAGGCCGCTTTTGCATCATCAGCCCGTGGAGGTCTGCTCGCAGGACCATATATTCGGACCTCCCGGACCAAAACATCACTTTCCGTCTGGGAGAAGTTTGGCCGTCTTCCGCTGTCTTCATCCATATTCAACGAAACTTGCAAATCGCTTCGCCAGCGGCACATTTAAAAGTGAGGAGAGAAGCTCATCTGATTGGTGAAGATTTGACCCGGCTGTGTTAAACCCAATCACTCCTGCTCTCCTCCTCCTTTGCCACTTGCGCCGGTAGAAGGGACAGAGGCATACTTACACCAAGCTTCGCGTGGCACGAAATTGCAAAATGGTCCTAAAACACGCCCATTGATGAGACCTGGTCTATGAAATTAGAGCCCCAGATCTTACTACCCCGGCATAGGAAAGATCAGCATTGCGTCAGAAACACAAGCCAGATGAGAGCATTTGCATTTAAAAAGCTGTTATTTGTCAGGAAAAAAAAACAAACAGTGAGGGAAAAAACTATTTGAACCCCAGCTGATGTTGTAAGTTTGCCCACTAACAAAGAAATGATCAGTCTATAATTTCAATGGTAGGTTTATTTAAACACTGAGAGACAACAATGACAAAAAAAATTCAAAAAAATGCGTTTCAAAAAGAGTTATAAATTAATTTGCATTTCCATAAAGGAAATAAGTATTTGATCCCTTTGAAAAACGTGCTTCAGTACTTGGTGGCAAAACCTTTGTTGGAAATCACAGAGGTCAGCTGTTTCTTGTAGTTGGCCACAAGGTTTACTCACATCTCAGGGGGGTTTTGGCCGACTCCTCTTTGCAGATCCTCTCCAAGTCATTAATGTTTCTTGGCTGATGTTTGGCAGATGTTTGATGTTTGGGGACGGTGTTTTTGGAGTCATAGGCAGCATTCCTCCTCCTCCAAACACGGCAAGTTGAGTTGATACCAAAGAGCTCAATTTTGGTCTCATCTGACCACTACACTTACACCCAGCCTTTCTCTGTATCAGTCAGATGTTCAGTGGCAAACTTCAAACGGGCCTGTAGATGGACTTTCTTGAGCATAGGGACCTTGCAGGCACAGCAGGATTTTAGTCCTTCGCGGCGTAGTGTTACCAACTGTTTTTGTGGTGACTATGGTCCCAGCTGCCTTGAGATCATTGACAAGTTCCTCCCGAGTGGTTCTGGGCTGATTTGTTACGGTTCTCATTATTACTGAAACTCCACAAAGTAAGATCTTGCATGGAGCTCCAGACCGAGGGAGATTGGCAGTTAAATTATGTTTCTTCCATTTGCGAATAATTGCACCAACTGTTGTCACCAAATGGCGATGGTCTTGAAGCCCATTCCAGCATTGTGTAGGTCTACAATCTTGTCCCTGACATCCTTGGAAAGCTCTTTAGTCTTGGCCATGGTGCAGAGTTTGGCATCTGGATTGATCGATTGCTTCTGTGGACAGGTCTCTTTTATACAGGTAACGAGCTGAGAGGGCTGCTAATGTCAGCTCGTTACCTGTATAAGATCCACCTGGGAGCTAGAGATCTTGCTGACGGATACTTATTTCCCTTATGGAAAAGCAAATTATTTATAACTCTTTTTGAAACGCATTTTTCTGGATTTCTTTTTATCATTGTTGTCTTTCAGTGGTCAAATAAACCTACCATTGAAATTATAGACTGATCATTTCTTTGTTACTGGGGCAAACTTACAAAATCACCTGGGGTTCAAATAGTTTTTTCCCTCACTGTACATTTCAGACCCGTCAAGAAACATTCCTCAGTTTACAGTTTACTATTTTAAAACTGCCAGGTTGCAACTGTATATTCAAGTGGGCTGTTTTGTTTTAATTGTACATAAATTAATGACTGGGGAATTACTCAAAAAGGCCAAACTGCACTTGTGTTTAGTGTAGTCTGTTGTTGCAAGTAAAATTAATAAAGACTTAAAGCTTGTGTTAGGTTTGCAGCTCCATACTATTTTTAAGTATTTTAGGGGGCAAAATGACTCTTTTGATAGTAAAGGTTGCCGACCCCTGAGCTAGGTGCTGGTCAAAGGCAGTAACATGGCCATTAGGCCATGACGTCATGAAAAGCCGCAACTTCAAGTTTGAGCGTCTGTTCCCTCAAAAGTGGAGCAAACAAGCGAGGGACATAAGAGATTTTTTTTTAAAATCATGTTAATTGCTCATAAACAGGCTCCAGAGACAAATACTGTATTACTGTTTATTTACAATTGGAACCTTCTAATGTGAAGAAAAACAAGCTGAAGAATGCATGAAAACAAAACTCAGTCTGTCATACTTCAGGTCATCACCAACAGCCTTCTTTGAAAGCACCTTCGCCTTCATGACAACATCTGCTTTGCAAAAAGCCGTCTGTGGGTGCACAGGAACACACGTGCACGCTTGTGTGTTCTTTTTTTCACAATCCTGTCTGCCCTGCTCTGCTACTTCTTTAAAAATGACAAAAAAACAAGTCTTCAACCATGTTGTCCTCTGAGCCTCTTTGACCACACCCACATCCTTTTCTAAAGTTGTTCCTCCTTCCTCTGTTTTGTCTTCCTCAGACAGCATGATCCGAGTGGGAGGAGACTACCAGGCCCAGATCCCTGAGTTCAAACCAGGTAAGCAGGAAGGCGCATTGAGAGAAACCAGACAATGAAATTTACAACACTATCACATCATACTGTGCTGACTACACCACAACTTAATTCACTTGCACTGGACCTGTTTGATTTGATATTTGGTGTTGATGTGAGAATGTTGTGCGCCTAATGTCAATTGCAGACAGCCCTGCCCGTTACAACGAGAAGGACCAGAGGAGCATGTTAGTCTGGTGTCCAAACAGTCAGCTGTCGAACGCAATGTGTACGCACGCACATTTTGGCCTCATTTTAAGTGTGTTTCCTTTATGTTCTTAATTAATCTCATTTGCTCTCGCTTCATTCAGTGGATGAGTACATCTTAATGGCTAAGGAGAAACATGGCTACAACATGGAGCAGGTAAACACCACACACTCCCATACTTTTTAAGAACTCCGACTTCATAGTGTAAATGCTACCGACAGGCGCTGGGCATGTTGCTGTGGCACAAGCATGACGTGGAGCGCTCGCTGGCTGACTTAGCCAACTTCACTCCCTTCCCAGATGAGTGGACAGTGGAGGATAAAGTGCTGTTTGAACAGGCCTTCAGCTTCCACGGCAAGAGCTTCCACCGCATCCAGCAGATGGTGAGAGAACCATCACATGCTTTGTGTGTAAAATGTTGAATTCATATGTTTGTGTATTTAGCTTCCAGACAAGCTTATCTCCAGCCTGGTCAAGTACTACTACGGCTGGAAGAAGACCAGAACTAGGACCTCGCTAATGGATCGCCAAGCCAGGAGGCTGGTCAGTAAGAGGGAGAAGGATGACAGGTGAGAATGCCATCTTTAAGGATGAGGGAGATGTATACTTTAGGTAAGTGAGTTGAGTGGTTTTGTATTCTACAATGCAGCAATGACGAGTTGGAAGAAGGAGATCCTGGTAGTGACAGTGACTTTGAGCTTGATGCCAAGAAGGAGGTGAGGATTAGAATTATTTTTAAAAGTGATTTCATCCCTCACATTTCAAGATGCATTGTTATTGTTACTATATGTTGTCAAGGGATAGTACTATAGAAATGAAACATGTTTTAGAGTAGTCAGTGTACAGCTTGTCTAGCATTGTAACTTGACCATACACCGTCATGGGGTTCTGTATTCGCAGGGAAGCAGGTCATCAGTCAGGCTCTTGAAATCAGTTTTATTTTTTCCCAACTTGTGTTTTTATTTTTAATTTGTTACATTTTACACTTATTTTATCACCATATTTCGGTGGTTTTCAAACTGGGGGGTGTGCCCCCTAGGGGGAGCCTGGCGTTATGACAGGGGGGCGCGGGGCTACCACAAACACTTTTCATTATTACCATATTTTACGCGCTGAAAATTATTTTATTTCCAAAAGGGAGGTACTGCAAAAAAAATTTGGTAACCACCACCATATGTTGCGTCTTTTTTGTCTTTGTGAATAAAATGTCTGTTAATTAAATGCAAAAATGTATTGATGCTAATACATCACTGGATAATTTTGCCCAGTATTTCAGGAACTAAGCAGCATAGAAAATGGATGGATGGATTTCAGAAATTGATATAACTTTGCTAACATTTCTAACTTTTCATCCTCAACAACCTAAAATATCCATGCTTGTGGTTAAGGCAGACATAGTCGCAGTCGCAATTGGCATCACTTTATTAATGTAAGCTATTTTTTTATGAATCCCTTATTTTGTTACAGACGGAATGTGCACTGTTCTTATTTTGAAGACCGAAAATGTGGTGTGTGTTGAAATTGTAGTGATGTACGTATTTTGTTTCCGATACTGATACTGAATATAATAACGTTATTTATTTATTTTAAATGCTGAAGTACATTAGGTTAGCAGGGTTATTTACAATATAGCCGAGCTAATATACAACAGAAAAACTTAGGACAAAATTACACAAAATATGTGAAAATGAATTTTAATTTTAAATGAATTAAACAAAAAGTTAAACAATTAATAAAATCATTAAGAATAATCATTAAGAACTATTTTAAAAATGAACACTTTATTCACACATGGCCCTGTTTATGATTGGTCATCATTTCAGACAAACATTACCTTAAATGACAGGACTGTCAAAAGTATCTATATTTTGATTTCAAAGCTAATTTTAGAGCATGAACAAAAAGCATTTGGATACCCACCAATTGTACAAGTTTTCCACTTAAAAAGATGAGAAGTCTGTAATTTTCGTCATATGTACACTTCAACTGGTGGGGAAAAAAATCCAGAAAATCACATTTGATGATTAAAAAAAAGAAGTATAATGAATAGGGAAATAAATAATTGGACACTAACAAAAACATCAACTCAATACTTTGTACTGTTACTTCTGTTGACAGTCGTCAAATGTTTCCCTTAGCTGTTTTTGCACAGATTTGCACAGATCTTCTCCAGTCAAGTTCTCTGTCAGGTTTTGGGGCTATCACAGAGCAACACGGACTTTCAACTCCTTCCACAAATTGTTTGTTGTCTGGGTGGTGTGTTTAGGATGCTTTCGGACACGTTTCATCTTCAGTGCTGTTACTGAGGGAAGGAGGTTTTTGCTAAAAATCTCACTATACTTTGCCCCATTCATCCTCTCCTTAGTGTGGATCAGTCATCCTGTCCCCTTTGCAGAGAAGCAGACCAAAAGCATTTCCATCATTTCCATCTCCTTGCTTCACAGTAGAGATGGTGTTCTTGGGATGCGACTTAGTATCCTTCCTCTGAACATGACAATGCCCTGCGATTGACTGGCGACCAGTCCAGGGTGTACCCCGCCTCTCGCCCAAAGCCAGCTGGGATAGGCTCCAGCATCCTCGTGACCCTAATGAGGATAAGCGGTACAGAAAATGAATGAATGAATGAACATCACAAGTGGAGTTTTTACCAAATAGTTCAATGTTGGTCTCATCTGATCACATGACATTCTCCCTTTCTTCCTCTCCATCATACAGATGGTCTCTGGCATACTGGAGATAGGCCTGAACATGTGTTTTTTAAAATATCAATCCATGATAACGAAGTGTTTTAGTGATGGTACCCTTTGTGACAGTGGTCTCAGCTCTTTGCAGGTCATTCACCAGCTCCTGCCACATAGTTTTTGGTTGATTCTTTAGAGTTCGTGTTTTACCATTCGCAAGATCATTTAGACCCCATGAGGTGAGATCTTTTGTGGAGCCCCAAGACAAGAAACATTATCTGTAACCTTGTAAGTCTTCTATTATTGCAAATACAATTAATTATTGCAAATACAGATGATTTTATCACACCAAGCTGCTTGCCTATACCTATACCTACAATTATTGGCACCCTAGGTTAAGATGTGTTTTAAAATAAATAACATTTTTATTGGAGGAGCAAAGGTTCATACTGAAATTTGGAGAAAAGTGTAACCTTCAACTCAAGAGAATTTTAAGAAAATAAAAAGATCCCTGATTAAGAAATAATTACACAGGTAGCGAGGTGGAACAGGTGCCACTAATACAGTACAGTAATATACGTAAAAGCTTCTTCAAGGAGAAGTCATGTGTGGGAGTTTTTTTTGTAGGTGTCCAAATATTTATTGTTTCCAAGAAAATACAAATTGTTTACAATTTACCAATGGGATTTTCTGCTTTTTTTTCAGCATCTGTGTGGCAGTTGAAGTATTTACCTATGATAAAAATACACACCTCATCTTTTTAACTTGGAAAACGTTGCACAATTGGATGCTGTGCAGATGCTTTTTGGTCGCATTGTATTTGAAACATTTAATATTTTTACATTTACATTGCTACTTGTTAGCACTTATGTTTCAGGGGCCTATGTTTGGCAATAAAAGTCACAGTTTGTAAAAAAACTGTGTGTTTCTTTTTACTTGAAAAAGCTGTTACTGAGGTAGGCTATGGTATACTAAAATTAAATGATGTACAAATGTATGCAGCATACTTTTTAGTAGAAAACATTTATTATACACATTTAATACCAGTAACCTTCAAAAGCTTCCGGACATCAAACATTTAAATCAAACTGCGATGACTAATACAGTGGAACATTGGTTAGTGTCATTAATCAATTCCAGAAGGTCCTACTCTAAAACAGACGGTAACCAAATCAATTTTTCCCTTAAGAAATAATTGAAGTGGAAGTAACAATAAGGTTATTCAAACCTATATTAACAATCCCATCTTTTAATTTGTCCACATCAACACAGCGCTCTAAAGTTTTTAATCAGTTTTAACCTGTGTTGAGGGATTTTATTGCAAAGGTAGTTGACAGATTAGGCCTTCTTTCTTTCCCATTGACCCAGTCAGTGAGGGGGTATGGGCAACTATTGGTCCCCATGTTTGTAGTATCATCAAAAGCAGCCTGTCTTCTGGCATTGTGCCATCCTTTTGGTAAAAGGCTCCCGTTGAACCTTTGCTGATCTTGATCATTCAGTTTGATCAAATTATTGGCCTATTTCAAAACTACCATTTATCCCAAAAGATTTTCTAAGCGTGCTTTGCAGAGATACAACCATTTTCAGATGCAAAGGGGATTTTAGACACCTTCTAGTCAGGTTACAGATTTGTTCAACAAAAGTTGACCACACTATTCTTTTATCTCATTTGGAAAACTGTGTGAGTGTCAGGGGCACTGCCCTTGAGTAGTTTAAATATTACTTGTTAGGGAGATACCTCAGATACTGTGCAACTTAGGGACTGTACTTCAGAAAAAAGCTCAATGAGGGGAAGACGGAGGTTGCTGAATTACAGCATCCCCATTTTGGACTTGGGTCCCCTCAAAAGCCATGTACAACCTGCAGCCACCAGCCTTGGCATTATGATAGACATACTACTAAAAAATATTATAATAAACAAATCAATGTTGTGGTAAAATCCAGCTTTTATCATATTTGGCTTTTATCTAAAATCATGTCATGCATAAAGTCATGCAGGCTTTTCTTTTTGTCACATCTGGACTATAGCAATGAACTTTACTCTGGAGTAAGCCACAATGCACTCCACTAATTACAATTAGTCTAAAACACTGTGGCACAGCTTTTAACAGGAGTCAAAAAAGGGAGCATATCACCTTTTATTTTTGTGTTTTTTCTCCATGGAACGTACTTGTGTGTCCTGTATGTGAGCATTTAGATGTTTCTATTTGTTTTTCTAGAATAAAGAAATTACCACACACAACCTATATATTTATCACCAACCCTCACTGTTTTCGAGTATGTTAAATTAATCAGAAAACTGATCAATTTTGCATACAGTACATTTGCAGATAATGCCCAGCTTTGATAAACTTTTCTTAGTGTGAAGTCAGCGGGCCTACATCACCTATTATGCTTTAATCCTTTGTGAATACAATTAAAAGTTACTTGAGTGAGCTGGCGAAGCAACACCCAACACAGGGTTAGTTGTTTGCCTCCTTGCATCCAGATTGATATGACGTAGAGTCAATGATTATTAGTCACTATTTTTGTCAAATTGTCATTTATGCAGTGGTATCTTGGCACATTAGTGTTATCAGCTGCTTTTTATTGGCCTGCATGGCCGAAGGCACCTATGTAGGGACTTGTGTCAATGTCAATAGCTGAAAACGAGAATTTATGTAATTATCCTTAGCAGCACACTAGCTAGTGTGTATTTGTAATAGTGTGTTAGTCCGGAAAGATTTTCAACTTATGAGTAAAACACACGTACATTATAGCAATCTAATTTGTCTTATTTATTATGTGTTATATGAAACAAGACAGAAACAACATCAAAAAAATCTAATTAAAAGCACAAAATGAATAATAGAGTGTTGCCATCAAAGAACCATTACCAGTTTGTTTTTATAGTAGCAGTATTTGGGACCAAATATGACGTGAAAGAAAAGGGTAAAAATACAGTATAGTAGTCTATCTGAGTCCTGGAGCCTTTTAGAAGGTGCGTTCAAGGATGTCACACAAAGTGGGGCATGTCATCGCTTGCTGATCAGAACTGTGGCTGTAAGGTGGTTGGTGCCTGTCGTGGCGGTAATCCCAGAACCCGTTGGTGGACACCAGTGGTGAGGGATGCCATCAAGCTGAAGAAGGAGTCCTATCCGGCCTTTTTGGCCCATGGGACTCCGGTGGCAGCTGACGGGTACCGGCAAGCCAAGTGGTCTGCGGCTCTGGCGGTCACTGAGGTAAAAACTCAGACATGGGAGGAATTCAGAGAGGCGTGGAAAATGACTTCCGGATGGCTTCAAAGAAATTCTGGACCACCATCCGTTGTCTCAGGAGAGTGAAGCAGTGCATGTATGGTGGGGATGGTGTGCTGCTGACCTCGACTCAAGATGTTGTGGACCGGTGGAGGGTATACTTTGAAGATCTCCTCAATCCCACTGACACGTCTTCCAATGAGGAAGCAGTACCTGGGGACTCCTTGGCGTCTTCTCTGGTGCTGAGGTCACCAAGGTGGTCAAAAAGCTCCTCAGTGGCAGGGTGGAAAAGGGTGGAGTGCCATCTCCAAGTTGGAGATGAGATCCTGCCCCGAGTGGAGGAGTTTAAGTATCTCAGGGTCTTGTTCACGAGTAAGGGAAGGATGGAACGTGAGATGGACAGGCGGTTTGGTGCAGCGTCTGCAGTGATGCAGACTCTGCATCAGTCCGTTATGGTGAAGAGGGAGTTGAGCCGAAAGGCAAAGCTCTCAATTGACTGGTCGATCTACGTTCCTACCTTCACCTATGGTCATGAGCTTTGGGTAGTGACCGAAAGGACAAGATTGCGGGTACAATCGGCCAAAATAAGTTTTCTCCGCAGGGTGACTGGGCTCTACCTTAGAGATAAGGAGAGAAGCACTGTCATCTGTTAGAGTAGAACCGCTGCTCCTCCGCATTGAGAGGAGCCAGATGAGGTGGCTCGGGCATCTGGTTAGGATGCCTCCCGGACGCGTCCCTGGGGCGCGTCCGACCGGTAGGAGACCTCAGGGAAGACCCAGAACACATTGGAGAGACCATGTCTCTCAGCTGGCCTGGGAACGCCTCAGAAGAGCTGGACAAAGTGGTCGGGGAGAGGGAATTCTGGGCTACACTGCTTAGGTGCTGCCCCCGCGACCCAACCTTGGATAAGCGGAAGAAAATGGATGGATGGATTTAATATTATATCAAAAATGTTTCATTGTGTGGTTTATGTTGTTAAGTATGGAGGAGTACATGACTTCCAGTCAGATTTCACGACTGAAAGCTTGTGGACTGGGGATTCAGCCTAAATTTACTGCTTTAGAGGCTGGATATTGACTACTCTAGTATATCCAAGTTTACTTTCTATAGCATTGTCCCCTGCGAACAAATTAAATGTTTGCTGAAGGGGTGTACCAACTTTTGTGAGACACTGTACATGTGCACACTGCTCATGTTTATCTTTGCTCAGGCCACCAAACAGAACCCAAACAATGCCATCGCGGACAAAGTGATCCCCAGTCGCTCGGGCCCCATTAAGAAGGAGAACATTGGGGCTCAGTACCGCCACCACCCTCTCCGAGCCCGCCGCCGGCCTCCTAAGGGAATGCACTTGGATCAGGCCGACATCACATCCCTGTCTGCCTCCCATGACTCTGGTGTCATGAAAATAAGGCAGCTGGACACACAGCTGGTGTCCCTTAAGCGACAGGTACAGAAGTGTCCGTATTACAACAACTCCTTCTGTGCCAAGTAAACACACCTTTGTCTTCTTGTCTCAGGTGCAAAGTATTAAACAGAACAACAGTAGTTTAAAACAGAGTCTGAATGAAGGTGTGGACTCTTTCAAACCCACTGAGGTATGTGTCTCCTATCCCTCATTCACACAAACTGTGATTTTATGTTCCCTTCTGTGAGCCTTTTGGGTCTCTTTGTTTATAGCCTGGCCTCAAGATGAACTCGCGCTGGACCACTGAGGAGCAGCTGCTGGCTGTGCAGGGTGAGTCAGGAAGGCACCATGTCTCCATCTCAGCTATATATTACTACCGGGTGGTATTTACTGTAGTGATGAGTGTTGGGTCAAAAAACATCGACATAACAGATGTGGCTGTATGCAACCGCATGATGTACTTTGTATTAGCTTAATAAGATGGTAGTAGCGGCATTTGAAGTATCATGAGTGGTCGACATTGAGGAACTTTATCTACCTCTGCCTGTGCTCCTTACCACTCCTAAATCACTGGTTCTGTTACCAATGTGTGCAATACTGTATACTTGGACTCTCTAGTTAAACTCTCCAGCTATGATTAGAGAATACACAGTAGCTCATATTAAGTTTACTCTACAATATGTACATTAAGCAACATCTAAAAACCAACCACATACTCTCTTGTAGCGATCCGTCGCTACGGCAAAGACTTTACAGCCATTGCTGAGGTTATTGGGAACAAAACATCGGCTCAGGTGAGCTCATTCTTTGTGAGCTACCGTCGCAGGTTCAACCTGGACGAGGTGCTGAGGGAGTGGGCTGCTGAGCAGGTGGCCACACGAGACCTCAGGAGAAGCAGCCAGGAGATAGCGGCTGCTACAGATGGAGGAGCAGAAGAGGAAGAGGTAATAAGGATGACTTTCTGCAAGGTTTATAGAATCTATACTCACTCTCCTTCCTGCTCCTCACATCTCAAGGTCAAGCTGGAGGACTCCTCTCTGGATGCTGCCAGAAGCTCTCCGCCACTCTCCTCCACCCAGACAACTTCGTCCTTATCCCAGCCTCCTCCACTGCTGCGCCCAGCACCTCCCTCAGCTCCACCTAGCCTCCTCCGCCAGCCACCACCACTGCAGACCCGCCCACTCCAGAACCGGGCATCTCACAACCACCCTCCGCCACCGCTCATTCGTCCCGCTGTAACCACCTCGTCCTCCTCTGGGAGCTCCGGCCTAAGGGCTTCTCCTCCCAGTTCCTCGGTCGCAGCGCAGATGCCACCGTCACTGGTGGGCATCAAAGTGGAGCAGTCCAATTCACACTGAAAACACACATTACATTCTGGCCCTTGATGTCTGCTCCTAAAAAGTGTGTGTATCACTAGCTGCACTGTCACACCTACCTCCATGCCACAGTTATTCAACACAAACTAATTGCTAAAATGTCTGAACCAACCTACCTGCAACACCCATCAAAAAGACACCGGATTGTCAGGTTTCTTAGGAGTGTACCACATCTGACTCATCTCCATCGCAACTACGGGGCGATGCACAGATTCCCGATTGTATGTTAACAGCCTTTAGGGAATTTAAAGGAGAAGAGAATTGAGTCAAACCTACTTAATGTTGATTTAGAAGTTTGAATATTGAGAAAGCTGGCTTTTGCTTTAAAACTAAAAAAGAAAACACATCTTATCAGTTTAGTTTTTTAGTTTAGGCAAATGTGAGAAAAGAAAAAGATGAACTTGTATGAATTGGAATATTTGTTTCTCTTTTGTAGATTATTAAACTAGTGTAGATCAAGTAGTTTAGATTGTTGTTATTATTATTATTATTATTATTATTATTATTGACTGAGCACTGAAGAGCCTTTTGTGTGAGTCGTGAGTGTTTTTACCTCCTACAACTCACAGGACGTTTTTAAATAATAAACATTCAGCCAAAGTCAGTTTTCTCTTTACAGGCACAAATAAGGAAAGACTGTTTGACTGTTCGAACTCACAACAGCTGCTAGTTGTTTTGGTACAAGAAAGATATTTATAATGTTTTGGTTTTTTTTCTGTATAATGGCTAATCTGCTGTATCAGAACTGAGCTGTCCAATGCTACCGGGATCACGAGTCGCTTTTTTCTGTTCACTTTTTGGCTTTAACATTTGCGTGCTTTGCCTTTTAATTATTTTCTCAGATGTTTTTTTTTACATGAAACGTACTGGTGTCTCCTGTGTGTGAGCGTTTAGATGTTTCTATTTGTTTTTCTAGAATAAAGAAATGACCACGCAAAGTTCAACCTATATATTTTGTCACCTGACCTCAGTATTTAGTTGGATTTTAAGATACTGCGAAACGTTTAATTTCGCACACATTTGCAGATAATGCCCATTTTTGATCCATTTTCTGTGGTGTGACGTCATCGTGCCTACGCCACCTATTATGCTTTAATCCTTTGAGAATACAGTTCATTTCGTCAGCTGACCAAGGATGGTAGTTTGCCGCCTCCTTGTGGTCAAATTTATATGACGTGGATGTAAGGTTTATTAGTCATTTATTGTTAATTTGAATCGGGGGCGACTAATAAATAATTGAATACATTTAGGTTTGCAATAATGCTGTGATCCTTGTTTTTTTTTAAACGGAAACTCCCTTAGTCTTCAGCAGCCCGGTGTCTGTCTTAGCAGCGACGGCGTTTGTCTTACTTGTGTACATATTAGTACGAGTTTGGTGTGATTCGAATAAATAAATGACTGCGTTGATGTTAAATAAATGAATAAATACTTTTATTGTCGCGTTTGCTGAGCGGAAATGATGTCACTCCACTTTGGCTAGCCTTTAGCTGCCGGTGTCTGTTGACAGCGACGGTATTTGGCTTATTAGGAGCAAACATGGCATCAGCGTCGAACTCTTTCAGACTTAGATGCGCCGTACCGGGCCATGAAATGGACGTGAGAGGGCTTGCGGCTGCCGTTTTCCCAGACGGAGCATTTGTTTCTGTGTCCAGAGACCGGACCGGAAAGATCTGGGTACCAAACTCAAGGTAGCTAGCGTTAGCATGCTAGTATTCAATTCAATTCAGCTCAAAAAGTGGCTGTATTGTCAGGCCTGGCTTTGTAAATGTTTATAATCATGCACGACCTCAGTCACCCAAGCCAAACTTTATCTTACTCGTTTTCAAACATAACAATGGCCATTGATAGATTACTGTAACTGACATGCTACACGATTTAGCTTTGTCATTCATACAGTTATAACTGCTTGTTACTGTCCCTCGTGCATTATTTTCATCTATGTTGCCTCTTCTTTCTTGCTAGCCCAGGCAATGGTTTCACGGAGATGCATTGTGTGTCAGGCCACTCCAATTTTGTGTCATGTGTGTGCATCATCGCACCAAGTGAAACATACCCTCGAGGACTGATTGCCACCGGGGGGAATGATAACAACGTTTGCGTCTTCACACTGGACGGACCACAGCCTCTTTACATTCTTAAAGGTCACAAAAATACAGGTAAGTCGTGTGTTTTTCTGCATTGTCAAGAGAATACGTTTAGGCATGATAAGCTTTGTATTGTTCATTTCCACAGTTTGTACTTTATCTTCTGGGAAGTTTGGGACACTTTTGAGCGGCTCTTGGGACACAACTGCCAAAGTGTGGCTTAGTGAAAAGTGCATGATGACACTACAGGTATGTCTATAAAAGGTGCATTTGAAGTAAGCATGTGAGTAGTTTGGTGTCCAGTCCAGGGTGTACCCCGCCTCTTGTCCAAAGTCTGCTGGGATAGGGCTCCAGCATATCCCCATGACCCTAATGAGGATAAGCGTCATAGAAAATGGATAGTTTGGTGCTGAATGTATTGTACTGAATTAGTCTAATCTATTTTGGGTGCGTGGGGTTCAATGCAGGGCCATTCTGCAGCAGTGTGGGCAGCGGCCATGTTGCCTGAACAAGGACTAATGCTGTCTGGATCAGCAGATAAAACAATAAAGCTCTGGAAAGCTGGACGATGCGAGAGGACGTTTACAGGTGAGAATTTAAACAGTTTTTAGTCAATACACATAAAAAGCATGTTTAATTAACACTTAAGATGTCATTTGCATTTGCTTTTTGTCCCCATGTGAGCGCATCAAGTAAATGCAATGATAAACAGCAAATGGAAATGACAAAGACAAAACAGGGAGGAAATAAACGCCAAAATGGAAAAACAAAGACAATATAGAAAAAGTAATGAAAAAATGGAAAAAGCAAACAAAATATAAAAATAATGTATTGTATTATTGATTTTTTTTTATGTTTCCACATGTATTTCTTTTTAATTCACTCCTGTGAATCCACACTAAATGGTTGTAATTCAGTTAGCTATTTATTCACATGTCAACACAGATGTTGCATTATTTTAATGCTTTGAAAAGCTCTTTTAATATCCATATTAAATTCCACCAATTTCTGTTTGTAAGAAAAGTTTATCATAAAAAAAAAAAAGGATTTTGATCGGATCGGCAAGATTCTAACAAAATCAGATTGGACCGGAAGCCAAGAAATGTGGATCGGGACATCCCTGCTTAAGGGTTAAAAAAGAGGTTTCAATTTCCTTTACAGGTCACGAAGACTGTGTCCGAGGACTGGTCGTAATCAACAGCACCGAGTTTTTCTCCTGCAGCAATGACACCAGCATCAGGAGGTGGCTGGTGTCAGGTGAATGTGCACAGGTGTACTACGGCCACACCAACTACATCTATAGCATTGCCCTCTTCCCCAACAGTGAAGGTTTGCTGCTTCCTTATCAACCTTGTATAACCAAACCCCGGAGTTCTTTTGTTTTCTCACTCAAGCTGATTATTTGTGATAGATTTTGTTAGCACTGGAGAAGACAGGACTCTGAGAATATGGAGGAAAGGTGAGTGTGCTCAGACCATCCGCCTGCCTGCTCAATCTGTGTGGTGCTGCTGCATCCTTCCTAATGGTGACATCGCCGTGGGAGCGAGGTAACCAAGCTCTACTTGATCACATTCTGTGTAATTATCGTTACACTTCTACCTTTTTATCCCTCAGTGATGGCATCATCAGAGTCTTCACCGAAGCAGAGGACCGTGTGGCCAGCTCAGAGGACCTTCAGGCGTTTGAAGAGGAGCTGTCAAAAGCCACCATCGACCCCAAGACAGGAGATTTAGGAGACATAACACTGGAGGAGCTTCCTGGAAGGGAGCACCTTAACGAATCTGGTAATCATTTTCTTTTTTGGAAGTTTTCTGTTACGGCATATGGATCATCTATGTTTTTGTCCTCTCCAGGGAATCGTGATGGTCAGACACGTTTGATCAAGGACGGACAGAAGGTGGAGGCATACCAGTGGAGTGTCAGTGACAGTCGCTGGATGAAAATCGGTGATGTGGTCGGTGGCTCAAACCAGCAGACCTCCAAAAGTGTAGTTTTTGAAGGCAAGGTGGGGTTACTCATTTTGTCAGCCTTAATTCTGATAAACGTAAACAACCTTCTCATTTCTCCTCTCAGGAGTACGACTACGTCTTCACCATTGACATCAACGAAGGAGGGCCGTCCATGAAGCTGCCTTACAATGTGTCAGAAGACCCCTGGTTGACAGCACACAATTTTTTGCAGAAGAACGACCTCAGCCCCATGTTCCTCGACCAGGTCGCTAACTTCATTATCGAGAATACCAAAGGACACGAGGTGGGACCCGCACAGCGAGCAGGTGGTGACCCTTTCACTGGTAAGAAACTCTTATCATAGCAAACAGCAAAAAGTGCAATACATTTACTACATTAAAGTTAGGGATGTCCTGAGACGATCTTCAGAATTGAGATTGGCTGCCGATCCGCTGTATTTTCAAGACCGGATAAGAGCGGCATCCACCACGAGATCAAGCCGATCCCGTTGTCGTAACTCTGTGCCACTCAGCAACATGGTAGATGTAGTAAATGCGTCTCAAAGCTGGTTGGCAGTCAACTCCCACCACCCGGATAAAGAACACAACCACGCAAACATGTCAGGAGGTACCTTGGTTAAGTCAGTAGTTACAATGGTAGATTCTCCTAACTGTGCCCGGACTCCTCTGTCATGGTACCGGGAGCTTGCAGGGGAAGTGCTGCTCTTACCACTGGTTGTTACTAAGGACCGTCAATAAATTAGTATTGTGTTGAAAAGAGTGTCAAAAAAAAAAAATTGAAATCACACCACAAACTGGCTTATAACCATGACAAATGATTACTCCTGCCCTGAAAGTATTGTACTGGCAGACAAATAATTCCACATCAATTGCCATCAGTTGACCATTTATTTGCATGTGAACCCAGAGCACTCAATCCTTTTTATTTTATTTTTTTTAGTTTTCTTATTCTACGCACTTGACTACAAGGCGTTTGCTCTAACCAGCATCCTTGCCCTCTATAGCCCGCACACTAAACAGCAGACTGGAACACGACAATATAGCCATCTCTACAGTATTTTGAATGCCAATTTTTCCAATTTTATCTTTTGTTGGATGTACTTTTATTTTGTTAGGGACCTGACTCACAGAGGTTTGTTACTGAAGACAAACAATATTGTTGGTAATGCTGTGTAATAAAAAAAAAAGTAAATTCAGCAATACCTGTGTTTGCATTATTTTTAATGCTTTGAAGAGCTATTTTAATAACCATATTCAATTCCAGAAATTCATGTTAATAACAAAAATTTATAAAAAAAAATGCATTGGTATCGGATCAGATCGGCAACACAATAAAAAAACCAAAACAAAATAAATAAATAATAATCAGAGTCCAAAAAATGTAGATCGGGACATCCCTAATTAAAGCCACAGAGTAAACTGTTTTTGAGCTAACTTTATTGCCATTCTATAATCTTGCAGGAGGAGCCCGATACATCCCAGGCTCCACAGACGGGAGGCCAAATTTTGGAGGCGATCCCTTCACAGGTACAGTATGCCGCTTTCAAAAGCGAGAATTCAATGAGTATCCAAACGTACATAATCTAAATACTTTTTGAGCCTTTTCTAGGCTCTGGTCGCTACATTCCAGGCTCAGAACCAAACCCAGTCACTCCTGTAGGCGTGGCAGATCCGTTCACAGGTGAGGCACAAAATCTCAGTGTTTCCTTTGCATTTCAGCAAACATTTTATTATATACAGTATTCTCAGGGGACAAAAAGGCAAACTTGCACTACGTTTACACTGCGGGGTATGATGCTCAATTTGGATTTCGGCTTATGGCAGATTGTGGGACACTTGCTGCAATGTCTGTTCTGAGGAACATGTTGGCGAGCAGTTGGCAGCCAGAAGTGGTGAGGCATTGACGTGAATCGCTTGTCTGAAAAAAAATTGTTACAGTAATTTTTTGGATAACAAGAAGGACCTGTCTACATCACTGAGTACCTTTCCCCAACTCTGGCATGGCAAAACGTGCCTTTCAATGAGGTTTAAGATCCCAAATGTTCAAACTGCAGTAATATCATGTTTATATCCACATACAAGAGAGGCCTGGATTGGGTGAAAAACACATCTTGCGGATGAGACACATTATCAGTGATGTAACCTGGGGTTATTGTTTCGGGTCTTTCATAGTCAGACACCCTCTCCCAAGCAACCGACCAGGGTTGATTACAACACGGCCTGTCTCCCACCTGCATTTGTCCACGGATCTGCCCTCTTGAGCCATAACCACCCTGTGGCTTTGTCTGACGCTTCAGTTGTAGCCCTAATGACTTTCCTCTTTGCCTCCTCGGTGAGGCCCAGCACTGTGAATACTATGCAGAGGGACCTCCTTGCAAATGCTCGGCAGTCCACCTCCACAGGTTCGCAGTGAGATTTTTAGCCTTGCCTCCTGCTCTCATTCACCAGCTTCTTGTACTTGGCATGCTTCTTCTCATTGGCGTCATCACAACGTTCTTGCCAGGGCACTGTGAGCTCCAGAATGATCAACTGGTTGGTGGAATCAAACAGGACAATCGTGTCTGGTTGGAGCTGTGTAGATGTTATCCTGGCTGGGAAATTCAGCTGTTTGCCCAGGATCCACTTCCAGTCGCCAGTCGGTGGGGTTAGAGAGGAGGTCAGACCTCACCCGTGGTTGATTGTTGGGCTTCTCGCAAGCCCCGTGGAAGTTGATGGTCTTTGTCTTGTGGTGGCCCTTGGTGATGTTGATGGCTGTGGCTATGCTGTCATCCTCGTCCTGGGAACTGGGGGGAAGGATAGTGTCTCTGTTTTGCCCCAGACGTAGAGGTTGGCTGGACTAGGTAGGATGTCGTAAATGGCCTGGACTAATAATCTGATTTAATGGCATTCAGCTTTCCACATGTTGGACCAGGTGATCTTTTGTTGCAGAAAATTTTCCCATTTAGTCAATGCTCCTTCCTACCCCAGTCCCACCATCGTGCAAGCGCTTCCTCCTAAACAAGATGCCGTTCATTGCCCTTGCCTTTGTCCACCCATTTGCTGGGAAGTAGCCAATTCCTGCACGTCTTTTGGCTATGGACCCCACCAGAGCCTTCTGCCTCAGCCATGACTGTGCCACCTCCAGAGGTTTGTCTGCCCACCATTTCCTGCTTGTTTGCACCGTTATTCCAGCCACTGCCACCTTCTCATCCCTGGATCCCCTGTACTGCAAGACTTCCCGTGTCCTGGACACTAGGAACTCTTCAGCAAGACCACTGAATGGGATCTGCAGGATGTTACTAGTGCTGTACAGGGCGAAGCTGCTCAAGCTGCGTGGTAGACAAAGCCATTTGCACAGGTGCTGCTGATGTTTCTCTGTTCGCTCGCATTCAACTTGAAAAAAAAAAAAAGAAGTCACATACAATGAAAAAAATCCGAATTGACGTAGCTTTGATATACAGTGCCTTGCATTTCAGGCTTTTTTTGCTTTTATAAATGAAGTGATGGTCGATGTAATGTGACTTCTTTTTTTTTTTTTTACTACGAACTTCTTTCATGTTAAAAATGAAAATAAATTAAAAACATCCATCCATCCATTTTTAATGCCACTTATCAGTAGGGTAATACAATTAAAAATTTAGGTAAATTAATGAATATTTTCTCCCTTCAGGTCAGTATTTCGGTGATACATATTTGGCTGCAATCACACTTAGTCTGGGTGTCTCAATTAGCCTGGCACATCTGGACACTATAAAGTTTCCCTCTTCTTCCTTGTAAAACAGCTCATACTTTCTGAGGTTGTGCAGGGAATCGGGTGAGAACAAATCTTTTCAAGTCAAGCCACAAACTACCAATTGCATTGAAACTGGGCTTTGACTTGGCCACTTAGAACATTTACCTTGTCTTTGAACACGTTCTGTAAATCTTTTGGAGTATGCTTGTGGGTCCTTCCCCTGCAGATTATTCTACAGGGTTTGTTGACATTTTTCTGCGTTCATGTTCCCTCTATATCTTGACAAACCTTCCAGGGCCTGCTGCTGAGAAGGAGAAGCATCCCAACAACATGATGTTTTTTCATGGTTGAGATGGTGTGGGCATCTCTGTGTGGAGTTTTAATGTTCTCCCTGTGCGTGCGTGGGTTTTCTCCGGGTACTCCGGTTTCCTTCCACATTCCAAAAACATGCATGTTAGGTTAATTGGCGACACTAAATTGTCCATAGGTATGAATGTGATTGACTGGTTGTATGTCTTTGTTTGTCTGTATGTGCCCTGCGATTGGCTGGCGACTAGTCCAGGGTGTACCCCGCCTCCCGCCCAAAGTCAGCTGGTCTAGGCTCCAGCATACCCGCGACTCTAATGGGGATAACCGGTATAGAAAATGAATGAATGAATGAATGAGATGGTGTGTTTGTGGTGATGTGCAGTGTTTGCCAACTTAGCGTCTAGTATGATGGCGAAAAAGGTCAAGTTTTGTCTCATCAGAGCAGTAAAAAGCCCCTTCTTAATTTGGGCAAACGGCAATCGAGAGTTCAGGCTTTTTTTTTTTTTCCATCAGAGGCTTTCCATTTGCCACTTTCTCATGCAGCTATGATTGGTGAAAACCCACAGATAATATCGGATTATTTCATGTTCGTAAATGAAACTAGAAGAGCACTCGGAGACGGCAGACCTCCACCTAGCGCTATAGTTCCAATATTGTGATTCACAACAAAATAATCGTCATACATTTTTTGGATCAGTCTTTTATATTTTGTAGAACCTGTTTTTTCCACCGTTTTCGACCGTTAGTCGAACCTCGGTTACAGGAGCTGCAATGTGGTTTTCGTCCCGGTCGCGGAACACTAGACCAGCTCTACACCCTTGCAAGGGTACCGGATGGTATGTGGGAGTTTGCCCAACCGGTCTACATGTGCTTTGTAGACCTAGAAAAGGCATTCGACCGTGTCCCTCGTGGTGTCCTGTGGTGGGTGCTCCGGGAGTACGGGATTGGTGGCCCGCTACTATGTGCCATTCGGTCCTTGTACAATCGAAGCAGGAGCCTGGTTCGCATTGCCAGCAGTAAGTCCAGCTTGTTTCCGGTGAACGTTGGCCTCCGCCAAGGCTGCCCTTTGTCACCAATTCTGTTCATAACCTTCATGGACAAAATTTCTAGGCGGAGTCAAGGCGTTGAGGGAGTCCAGCTTGGTGACCTTAGGATCTCGTCTCTGCTATTTGCAGACGATGTGGTCCTTATGGCCTCATCAGGCTGTGACCTTCAGCTTTTACTGGAGCGGTTTGCAGCTGAGTGTAAAGCTTCTGGGATGAGACTCAGCACCTATGGTCATGAATTATGGGTCATGACCGAAAGAACAAGATCGCGGATACAAGCGGCGGAAATGAGTTTCCTTCGTAGGTTGGCTGGACTCACCCTAAGAGATAGGGTGAGGAGCTCGCCCATCCGGGAAGAGCTCAGAGTAAAGCCGCTGCTCCTTCACATCGAGAGGAGCCAGTTGAGGTGGCTCGGGCATCTCATCCGGATGCCTCCCGGGCGCCTCCCTGGTGAGGTGTTTCGGGCATGCCCAGCCGGAGAAGGCCCCGGGGAAGACCTAGGACACGCTGGAGGGACTATGTCTCACAGCTGGCCTGGGAACACCTTGGTGTCCTCCCGGTGGAGCTGGAAGGGGTCGCTGCAGACCGAGAAGTCTGGACTTCCCTACTGAAACTGCTGCCCCCGCAACCCGGACCCGGATAAGCGAAAGAAAATGGAATGTTTTTTCCAAGTGTATTGACCATTTTTTTGTGGAGATATATGCACAAATGCTGAAAATGGTCCTACCTTGCAATGTTAAAGAATCCTTTAAAATTAAAAAAAACTAAAGGATCCAGACAGGGATCCAAATCACTCCCAAAATGTAATCAGTTCTTCCCATTTCTGAAAATTGCATCCAAATCCTTTCAGAACTTTTCAAGTTGTTTTGAACACAGACAGATAAACGCCGGCAGAAACAATCTCCATGGTGCGCTAGGCGGAGGTAATAAACTCCAGCAAAAACATAACCTTTGCAATTGCACTTGGTAAAGGTAAAATGCTGTTTTTGACACTTGTCTTACTTGGGGACTAAAGGAAGTTCTTAACCGAAGATGACACCAAAGGGTCCTGACTGTTTTGTGAGGGGTGATTGCAAGACCATCTAGGGCAGTAATATCATTTGCAATCTTGTCTCTAAATAGTGCTGGGAAAAGAAGACTGTTATTTAGTTTTATCTGAATTTAATAGTAAAAGGTTAGAGGTCATCAGCTCTTGATGTCTTTAATACATGCCTGGAGTTTGGATTTGTTTCATTGGTAGAGTTGTGTGTCATCTTCATAGCAGTAGAAGTTAATCAAATGTTTTCTAATGATATTGCCTAAGGGAAGACATATAAAAACTGGACATGTCCTAGCAAGGAACGCTGTGGAATGCCATGACTGGCCATGACATTTTTGGATTCTTTATTACCAGTGGATACAAACTGCAGGCGGTCTGGCAAATAGGACTGAAGCCATTTTACTTCAGTTTAATTAATGCCAAGGGCATATTCTAACCCTGTATTAGAATTTGGTGGTAAATTGTGTTGAATTCTGCTGTAATGTCTAATAAAACTAATACTGAAAGGAGGTTTGTCTGAGGAGGTCGTTCCTAATTTTAACGAGTGCTGTTTCTGTGCTGTGCTGCATCCCAAATCCTGATCGAAAGACCTTAGGTAGATGATTGTTTTGGTAGTTTTAGAGAAAGCAGCTGCTTTCTCTAGGGTCTGGGACGAAACTGGGAGGGTGGCTATTGTTCTGTTGCTCATGGTTATTTTTATTTATATACTGTATGTTTAATGTGAGTGTGAATGTCTGTTTGTCTATGTGTGCCCTGCGATTGACTGGCGACCAGTCCAGGGTGTACACGCCTCTCGCCCAAAGTCTGCTGGGATAGGCTTCAGCATTCCCGTGACCCTAATGAGGATAAGCGGTATAGAGAATGAATGAATAATTGATTCAGATGAGTTTGTAAAAATCTGTTTTCACTTTTACATCAAAGAAGTCAGACAGGAACAATCAACGGTTTGTATAGCAAGCTATGTGTGTATTTATATACATTCATTGTTTCATTCATTTTCTATGCCGCTTATACACTATTTACTATCCACAGTAAATGATTTAACACACAGTCATTATTGTCTACATGGTTAACAACACAAGTGAGTACCAAGATAGTTATTTAGATAGTTGGCAGTATAAGTGCTGCTGATAGCGGGAGAGCCTTGAGAGAAACCATTAATTATAGTTTTTATATACCAGCAAATTACTCTGATAAGAAAATGACTTAAAATTGCACTATTTATTGTGTGTTATTAAATAGACTGAAGGTTAAGACTTTTTGTCATTGCACGCAGTATACAACCAACCTTAGTTCGATTCCAAAGTACTTTAATTGGTTCTGAATCAAAATTTAACCGGTGTGAAAATGTAGATATAATCGATCCCATCAAATAAAAAGATTCATCGTTCAGCAAGTCTTTTTTTTGGTCTATGTCGTAACAATATAAACACCTGACATGCTATTCTGTTGACTTTATTGCCAGTGCCTTACAGCATGCTTGGGAATATGATGTACTCTTTTACACGTTAGAAAATACTGTAAGAATACCACTTTATTTTGACATGTAAGTTTAATACTGTATCTACATCAACAAACATCAACAAACCGAATAGAATTGTATCGAATCGCGTCGTTTGTATACGGTATCGTTTATATATATATATGTATGTATGTATATATGTATCTAGATTCGACTCAAATAGTCTACCACAAAGAGATTTACATCCCTAGTAATTTCCCTTGAGTGAATTGCTGAAATGTGAGGGGTGTACTCGCCTTGCTGTATATACAGTGTTGTTGGTGTATATGTTGATGTTAATGAATGAGTCCTACGTGGCAGGTGGAGGTGCTTACTCCTCAGCAGCCCTACGAGAGAAAACAACCAACATTTACTTCCCCAAGACGGATGCCGTCACATTTGAGCAAGCCAATATTTCCCAAATCATTGGTGAGCCTAATTTCTTTGTTTAAAAAAAAAAAAAATTACTTTTTTGTTGCTTCTTGACCGTCTGACTATGAACCAGGCAAGTTGAAGGAGCTGAACGGAGGCGCTCCTCACGAGCACAAACTTTCCGAAGACATTATTGAAAGCCTCGAGAGACTGCTGGTGTCCGTATGTGGGCCAAACTTCACAGAGTCACCTCCGACTATTCAACAGATCAACCTCCTCTGGAAGGCCTCGCATTGGCCTGAAGGTATATCTTTTGTGTATTTTCAGTCTCCTTTTAGGAAGTCACTTGTTTTTCTCTGACTCTCCAGATATTGTGTTTCCTGTGCTGGACATCATGAGGCTGGCTGTGCGACACCCGCAGGTTAATGAGAGCCTGTGCGGCGAGGCAGAGGGCGTTCAGCTGTGCAACCACCTCCTGAGCTTGATGAGGCCAGAGGGACGGCCCGCCAATCAGATGCTGACACTGCGGATTCTGTGCAACTGCTTCAATGGGAAGCACGGCCAAGTGCTCCTCCTGGCCCAGCGTGAAGCCATACTGTCTCGGGCCGCTGATTTGGTCACCGTCTGTAATAAGAATATTCACATTGCTCTGGCCACACTGGTGGTTAATTATTCTGGCTGCCTGCACAAACGACCCGATTTAGAGGCCAAAGCGCAGTGCTTGTCTGTGGCCAGTAGGGCACTGGAGACCGTGCAAGACAAGGAAGCTGTGTTCAGGCTTCTGGTGGCGTTGGGAACAACAGTGGTCTCTGACCAAATGGCCCAGGACTTGGCTCGCTCGCTGGGTGTCAACACGCAGATTTCCCAGTTTTCATCTGTATCTGATCCTTCAAAGGTTTCAGAGTGTTGTCAGCTAGTTTTAAAAGAACTACAATGATGTAAAATTACAATGAATTAAGATAAAAATCATTTTCTTACAACTACGCCGTTTGCTTATCATGATGTGGTGGAGATAGGAACTTGTATGTTCTGCAATAAAGGACACATTTCAAGTGGCTTCAGTCTACATATCTTGTTGACAATATCTTAGTGTAGCATGAAAGCAGATTACACGTGTGCACACACACACATGTTCTTTGTCAGTAAAAACAGCAAATTCATAACACAACATTAGCTTCACTGGACTGTTTGCCAGTGTTGAGCAATCAGGGCCAGCAAAACCTTTTCTGCTGCCCTGCCCAGTACCAGAAGCATGACATTTGCAATTTATTTAAATTTGTTCTATGTATTTATTTTTTCCCAACAGTCTTATCTTTTTTTAATAGCATGTTTCTTGACAAAACTGCTTCCGCTAGTGTGTATGTCCAATCAGATTTCAGCTTCTACATTGTGTCATATAAACGTAATCTGCCCAGGAACTTCAGTATCAGGAGTGCTGGCCCATGACACATACACACTATTAATAAAGCTCTTTTTTTCAGCCAATCAGACTTCAGATTCGCCTCTCAGGGCCAGCAAACCCACCTGCAGCAAAGTCACTATTTTTCCGTCCTCTTACTAGTTCACACTTATGCTCTTAGTTAGCACTTATGCTCATTACATTTGTCATGTGGATGAGGGCCAGGGAGAACCGGAAAAAGTCTGTCATTAAGATGGTTCCCAACTCTGACCTTTAACATGAAAAAATCTTTTATCAGTCAGTATTACAAATGATGAATAACTAACCTTTTCTTGAGAATGATCCAGACGTGCCAGAGGTTTCACGGGACACCAATAAAGAATTCAGCGACCCCTGTGGCAATGAGAATGGTGAGGCTTGCAGATGATCCTCCGGTAACATTGTAGGATCACATTCGGACCAGAAATCTTCTGAAGAGGAGGAAGCGCCAAAATCTGATCTATTCATGCTGGTGGGAAGCACTGCAGATGCACTCATTTAGAAAAGAATTACAGTGACAGACTTGAAGTTGTTCTCCAATGGCAGAAAGCTGCATTCCATTCCATTCCATTTTCTTCTGCTTATCCGGGTCTGGGTCGCGGGGGCAGCAGTTTCAGTGGACTTCCCGGTCTCCGGCGACCTCTTCCAGCTCCACCGGGAGGACACCAAGGCGTTCTTAGGCCAGCTGTGAGACACAGTCCCTCCAGCGTGTCCTAGGTCTTCCCCGGGGCCTTCTCCCGGCTGGGCATGCCCGAAACACCTCACCAGGGAGGCGCCCGGGAGGCATCCGGATGAGATGCCCGAGCCACCCCAACTGGCTCGTCTCGAAGGAGCAGCGGCTCTACTCTGAGCTCCTCCCGGATGGCCGAGCTCCTCACCCCATCTCTTAGGGTGAGTCCAGCCACCCTACGGAGGAAACTCGTTTCCCATGACCCATAACTAATGAGCATAGGTGAGGGTGGGAACGTAGATCGATCGGTAAACAGAGAGCCGTGTGGGCAGTTTTTTGGGTTAGTGTTGCCAAAAAGTTGCAAAAAGCCAAAGAAAAAGCAAAACATGTGCACTGTTATTCATCTGACACTTGTCGAGTTGAACTCTCATAAAATTTAGGCTTTTGTTCAAATTCCCAAGTCCCACATATTGACTATATTCCAAAACTTAACAAACATTTGACATCAGGTCCCATTCTGTTTTTGGAATCATTTTACTTTTGGAATTTGTGCATTTGGTATTTGGTACGGTAAATTATTTTGTAATACTGTATAACAATTTTCTATCCATCAGATACTTTAAATGCATTGGAATTATGTGGCATCTTTGTGTAAACTTCGAGTATATCGCCAGGCAGTCCTGTTTTAGGTAATTCAAATATGGTCACCCTTCTTTATGATGATTATTTAATCATCAAACGTGTTTATATGCTAACTTTTTTGATTTAAATTAGATGATACCCACCGGAGTTGTGGTACATCGTTTAAATACTATGTACTGGAGTGGCTCTTACTGAGTGGCAGGCGTTTGTCCGGGCATCTCTAGTGACGTCACGCACTGCCGCTAAATGCAGGCTAATGATTGACTCGAGACTAAGAAGTCCATGCCTTGAAAGCGCTCGATTTGAGTAAATGTACAGAGTAGACGCCTTGGCGTCCATTGGAAAGCGTAGATACCCGCCCATGCAGATACAATGTGACACACAACAAGCGCGCAGTTGCTGTCGTCACCTCGCCGCGGGAATACAAGAAAGAATCAAGAATCTCTGGCGGCAGACGTCGGCCATGGTTTAAACAGAAAGCGTCTCTGTTACATTGTTTATGAGAAGGGTTTCGAAACAAACAGGTTTCGTTATTATTTGTCGTCACGGGGAAATAAATACGAAATGGAGGCATTTGGAATTTATGCGGTCTTCGGAGTAGACGCGCCGCCTCAACGGTTGCTGAGGTAAATGTGTGTTTTTTTTAAATATATACGTCTTTTAATATTAGCCGGTAATTCTATTGAACGGAGAGTTGTTTACTAAAGATATTTTCATGCATGTTCAATGAAAGGGTCTAATGCGCGTCTACAAACGGCTGCCGTTGTGCAGAAAGGTTTGGCACACTGAAAGTTGGTGCTGTTTACCAGTTCTTCACGCTGTTTTTTGTCAGCGGGGAAGGGCCTTGTCGTGTATCAGTTGAAGTTCCCCCGACAGTCCACCAAGTGGTGCTGTTTAGCAGCGGACCGTGGCGGGACCGAGTCTGCGTCAACGCGGACATCTGCGACCCTCAGCAGACCCCCATCACCATCGGCAAACTGACTCCTTATAACAGGTTCGTCCACTCAGATTCGAACAGCGAGATCGATGACACCCAACTCGTGCCGTTCCTACAGATGTCTGTCATGGGAGCAATGGGACGAGGAGACATGGACAAATGGTGTCACTCTGCATGTCACTCTGGAAGGACAGATGGTAAATAATAACAAAATGAAAAATGAATCACGGCAGGCAAGTCATACGATTTTGTTTCCAGGTAAGAGATAATTGGTTAGAACCAGAAGTCATCTTGGCTGTAAAAGAGCACACGCCTGAAGTAATTCATCATCTAATTTGAATAGTTACTTGCTTAGGGTCCACTCAAGTACAGTTAGTATGTGTTTATGCTCGCAGCATGCTGGGACTGCCCTTGCACACCAAGAGCTCAACAGCAAGAAGAAGAGAAAGCGAGCGGCCGGAGACAAGGATGCAAATACGGCAGCAGAGGAGGAGGAGGAGAACGTGTGTCCCAACAGCAGCCTGGACCAAACGACACCTGTTCGGAAAGTCAGGGGTCGCGGCAAAGGAGCCCAGAAGCTCCTCTCTGCCAGTGGAGATGCAGCCAAGAGTAAAGGAGGTGAGGCCGCCATATACTGCAGTTGGAGAGCACTTGATTTTCATCTTGTCTTCAAACCACAAATTTCTATTTGTCCCTGCAGCTGACAGAACAGGACATGTGCAAGGGAATGTGGGAAGGACACCACCCCAAAGTGGAGCCAGGTCCAAGAGCAGGCTGGTCAAGACTCCCACACGCAGTGGTAAGACTTTTAATATACACACAAGACAAGCCAGTCTGCTAATTCTTCTATCATGCGCCTGCAGCATCACTGGGGAGCCCCTCTGGACGTTGGGGGCAAACGCTGTGTCCCATTGACACCCAAACTGCCATCTTGATTGGAGGACAAGGATCCAAGATGCAGTTCTGCAAAGATCCCATGTGGAAGCTCTGCATGGGTCAGTCAGGTGTTTAAAAGTCCACATCAAGGTGTCTGTTCTTAGGCTTTGTCTCAACTGGCGCATTTTGACACTCAGACGTAACATTTTGCGTGCATGACTGCATTCACTCCGGGAAAATGCAGTGCAGCCTACCTGGACATTGTGCCAAATATGCCCCAAACAGAGAGAGATCGGTGCAAGAGATTGACCCGAAGCACCGCAAGTGTCGCCAACTTGGCTGCGTAGCATAACTTGAACGGCTGCAATTCACAATTTAAAAGGAGAGGAGTCGAACTATCGGGATCATCATGTCACAACGGGGTAGGCATGGGCTGATTACCGATTTCAACGTGTATCAGGGTTTGAAAACCACAAAAACTTCTTGTCAAACTGTCTCTGCCATGTGAGAGAAAGTGGCGGTCCAGCACAGCCACTAAGCATTAATACT
Organism: Oostethus manadensis; assembly: GCA_024372805.1. Lineage (NCBI taxonomy): Eukaryota > Metazoa > Chordata > Actinopteri > Syngnathiformes > Syngnathidae > Oostethus > Oostethus manadensis. The sequence continues at coordinate 1,122,497 of QODF01000139.1, forward strand.
TTGTCACACCCCGTGTTATTCCTTTGAGTTGGAACTTTGCTTCTGTGTGTTCAAACCACATGCATGGGCTGTGTTGCCCTAAGTCGGGCAAACGTAACCGTTGCGGCATACGACCTTAACTTTCTGGTTAGCACCAACCGTCGCTGCTGCACCCTGTACGCCAGCACTGCTCTCACTGTTGTCGGTCATCATATTGCTCACGTCACGGGTCACCAAATGTGGAGATGTGATTCAGAAGGAGTCAGGGGTTGCAGATACGTAGCATAAATCGTTTATTCTCCGCTGAACAACAAGCAACAACCGCTTTTTTGTGTCCTCTTCAGCCATTAGGGCAGATATTATAGATGATCACATGTTAGACAGATTTGCTCTGTACATATTTATTAAGATAAAAGAAGAGTTTAGTTATTTTCTGTTATTTATTTTAGATACAGTAAATATGTTCCACTGACATTGTGCTATGTTATATGGTTTAGAAATGACAACAGAAAGGTTTTAGTCTATTCTTTTCAACAAATATATTTCAAAACAACACATTTTAGAGCTGTAAATATAATTTCGAACCGTGAAACAGTTTTTGGCTAAGGTTATCATACCGTCAGAACCTCATACCGGCCCATGCCGCATATATATTTACATTTTGAAGTATACTGATGGAAACATTTCATTTGAGTTACAGCCTTAACCTTTGAGCCTGTCCTCTGTCCAATAGAGGACATGTCCTGGGTGGCGGCCGAGACGCTGGCACAAGGTCCCACTCCTGACTCCAGGATTGGCCACTCATCTGTCTATGACTCGGACTCAAAGCGGATCTTTGTGTTTGGAGGGTCTAAGAACAAGAAGTGGTTCAATGACGTCCATATCCTTGACACGCAGAGCTGGAAGTGGACCATGGTGGCGGTGTGTAGTTAGTTTGGTTGCAACCCAAGTGAAGCGTGTTTTAGTGCTCACCTTTTATTCTTAACCTCAGGCCCAAGGTAAGGTTCCCCCCCTGGCGTACCACAGCTGTAGTATGTTTCGAGGGGAACTCTTCGTGCTGGGAGGCGTCTTCCCTCGGCCCAACCCAGAGCCGGACGGCTGCAGCGACTCTCTGTACATCTTTGACCCCCAGCTGTCCATCTGGTACCAGCCTATCGTCATTGGTGACACCCCCTCGCCCCGCTCTGGGTAAGCTGCTGAAACCAGCGCATTGTTCAGTTGAAGCACTCGGTGGTCCTCACTGTTTTCTTGTTCTTCTCTGTGTTTCAGTCACTCGGCATGTGTAATGCAGGAAGGGAGGATATACATATTTGGCGGGTGGGACACGCCTGTGTGCTACAACGACATGTTTGTGTTGGACCTTGGTGAGGACATGAAGCGAGGATATGTCCTCATCATTGAATGCACCATAACCAATGATTGTATAACGGTATACAGTAAAGTTATTTTTATGTACTGTAGGTCTGATGGAGTTCTCTACTGTGCAAACAAGTGGAAAAGCCCCTTCCCCCAGATGGTAAGTCAAATTTAACTCTTATGTGCTTGCACTTGTTCACACTCCCTATTGATGTGTATGACAGCTGGCATGGTAGCGCTGTCCTCTCCGATACCAAGTTCTTGATCTACGGCGGCTACAACGGAAACAATGCTCTCTGCGACGCGTTTGTCTTTGACACGGGTGAGGTTTTTTACAAATGATACAGTTTTTGTGCCTTGATTGGCAGGATAGATTATCAATCAATACTCCATCTGTCTGTGTTTTCTGCCGTCAGATACAAACATATGGATGGAAGTGACGCTCCCACAGCTATCTGTGGCCAGGGCAGGTCACTCCATCATCGCCGTGGAGACGGACCTGGCCTCCAGAGGCAAAACGTTGCTGGTGTTTGGAGGTGGAGACAACGAGGGCACGTTTTACGCCGATGTGACCACGGTCACCGTGCAGGAGCTGCTCGCTCTCCTCTGACGGTTTGATGGGATGCTTGCTGAGTTTATTTATAGGCAAATATAATATCCCAGGATAAGAATTTTTGCAAAGTATTTCCTTCTTTATAAATGCAATTTGTTCATAGTTAGAGCATAGAAAACCTGTTTACAAGCCTCTAAATACAGACATTCATATTACCCGATATAGTGGTACAGTAGATATAATCAAGGAAAATAAGCCTTTAAGATGTAAATAAAACTCTTGCTCGTGTGTGTTGCAATAAATCTTTTTCTGGATGTGTGGACTGGAAGTGGCATTAGGGGTTCAGCGTGGAGTTTTTTCTGATTCCCATGTTATCCCAAGTCCATGTTATTGACACGATGATGATTATTATGATGATTGATTATTCTTTAGTAATAGGCCGTATTGAACCACGATACAGCATGATTTATTAATGAATATCTTTTTGAAAAACTGTGATAATTGTCATCCTTCATGTAAATAAATAATTCTCATTGAGTTGAAAAATCTCTTTTACCAAAGTGACATGACCCAAACGTCATAAGACTGAACATAAGTGAGCGACGACGCCAAATTCAAACCGCAATGTGACTATATACTCTTCATTTTTATTTTCAGCTTTTTCTTATTTTTGCATAAATGTCATTTTTGTTTTTATATTTCAATCGGGCATTGTGTATATAGATACAGAAAATACAAAACAAATGTATTTTGTACTGCATGACAGAAATAAATTGTGTGTATTGTTTGTTTAGCTCTTCTATAAAGTTTACACACACACACACACACACACAGCTTACGTTTTTTCACATAAATTCACTTAATTGCAGCAAATCCTAAATTTCTTAAAATGCACTTTGAGACACACCACACCAAATCCATCCGTTACTGTCCATGATGTGTCATCTTCTTCTGGTTCCTTTCATTCTGAACTACTCAACTCAAGCAGTAGGTTTCCTCTGACATTCAAATGTGAGTGGCTAAGAGCATTTATGCATTTATGACATCCCCAATATCTGCCAACTAGTAACGTGACATCATTGTAAGAAAATAAAAATGCTACTCAACTTTATCCGCAACTCAAAATTCCAGTTAAACAAATCTCGCTGGTCTCTACAGCCGCCCACCGCTTTACGTCAGGATGGGAGAGGAAGGAAGGAAGTGCCGAAATAAGCATCAGTGGTGGCGCACCCCAGTTTGAAACAACCTTTTTTCTCCACAGACAGCTCTGGAGGGAATCACAGGCTCACACTCACCATGAAGACCATCAGGCTTCTTTGTGTCCTCCTAGGATCAGTGCATGTCTTCACTGCGGGTAAGATGAGCTTTTTCATTCCAATTTACTGTTCAATTCCACAGATTGTTGTAGCTCTTCTACACACGTATTTGTCGTATTAAAAGTAGCGTAACGAGCTTTTTTTGGAAATGGAGACGTAAGTAAGTCATCGGAGTGGTTGGCCATGTTGCTCTGACAAACTTCAGACAAAGGCTCGCACTTTGATCAAAGATCAAAGATGTTTCCTCCCATCCCGCCGCAGATAAGCTGTGTTTGTGCATGCGTTCCTTCAATTGTCAGCGGCTTGCATAAAAAATCTAACCAAAACCTCCAGCCTGCGGCAGAAACACACAAATAAGACATCTCGAGGGATGCAGCGACAATGGCTTGACCCAAAGTGTCTCTTGATGTTTTTGTTTATCTTCCAAGAGAGCCTTTATCTGCTCTGTGCTGGCCTGGAAAGTGATCCACCATTTGATAACTGGTGAGAGACAAAGTCCCCTGTTCTCACAGGAGCCACATCGTCATTGTCTTGGGACCAAAATGTGCTTCCACCTGTAAACATCTGGGGAAACACCCTTTGTTTACTGCTGTGTGGAGACAAGAAAGGGGAAAAATAAGTCCTTGCAAAGCTAGACGCGTTAGGACTCAATCAAGTAGAACACGGAGGAGGATCTTTTTAGGTTTACAACATGACAATGTTGGTATTCCTCACAGGGGATGCTTGGGAAGTCGCAGCTGACAAGTTTGAGAACAATAAGTGTAGGTTCACAGCAATAGCATACAGACCAGGATGCTGCTTCAGTCTACAGAGGATGCCCGCATCTTGACAATGGGGGCTCACACACCCTTAAAGCTGTGCCCCAACAGCAGGAACACAAAAGTATAACTGTATGCCAAAAACAGGGGAGAGACTACAGTATAGTTGGCACTGTTGCGGGGGGGGGGTGAAAACATTGAACATTGACCTTTGCAAAGTCGGCTTGATGCTGAAGAAGCTTGCACTACAAACCCAAGCTGTATATGACAGCTTCGTGACTGTTGTGCATCTGCCCCAAAGTGTCAGCCGATGAAACAGGTGACAAGCAGGAGGGAACAACAACAAGCCAACACGGTGAGTCAAGATGTTGCACGTATTTGCGTTAAATCAATCTATGCTTCAATCTATGCATGCTATTCTAGTTTGTTGCTTGCATTGACTGTTGTTTGCCCGGCTGCGCGGGTTCGACCGAGACCAGTGTGACTTGTTTACTACTGTCTAGCAGCACCTGCAGCACCAGAAACACCAGCAGAACCCGCACCACCAGCAGAACCCGCACCGCCAGCAGAACCCGCACCGCCAGCAGAACCCGCACCACCAGCAGAACCAGCACCGCCGGCAGAAGCGTCACCGGCAGAACCAGCCCCGCCGGCAGAAGCGTCACCGGCAGAACCAGCCCCGCCGGCAGAAGCCTCACCAGCAGAACCAGCACCGCCGGCAGAAACGTCACCGGCAGAACCAGCCCCGCCGGCAGAAGCCGCACCAGCAGCAGAACCCACACCACCAGAAGAACCCGCACCACCAGAAGAACCCATGCCACCAGCAGAAACTGCAGCTGCATCTCAGCCTGCAACACCACACCCTGCAACGGCAACAACAGGCCAAGCCACAGTATCGCCCCCACAACTTCAGAACAGTGAGTGTGTTAGTGGCTGACTAGAATAATGCTCCTCCCACCACCTTTTTGACAAGCACACTCTCTCAGCAAAAACGCAGCCGTCGGTCTCGCCAACGGGGAAGACGCACTCACCAAAAGCCCAAAATGACACCAACACGGACACTGCGACCAACAAGACTCATGGTAACAGAGGCGAGATGATTGGAATATTTGTTTCCTCCCTGCTTGTGGCTAAATGATGTGACATTTGACTGTTAGGGATAAACGACACCAAGCTTGCTCTGCAGCCTGAAAAAGGTACGTTCCAAATGTTTTGGTCAGAGAATGCATGGAAGTGATTCATATTATGTTTGCAGAGACTGGCCAGACCAGAGAGAAGAGCCTTGGTAAGTCCTATTGTCAGGATTTCCCATCATGAATCATTGTCAAGCAGCTAATCACATTATTGTGAAAGGTCCTCAGAAGGGCAGCAGTGACAAGGAGCCTGCCAAAGCAGGTAACCCACTCAGCTGCGCTGGACTGGGCCTTAGGTGCTCAATGTAAAAATGACTTTTGGATGATTTCAGCAACAGACAAAAGGCTTTGGTGGGTTTTGCTGCCCATCATGCTAGTTGCCGCCACCGCTGCCATTGTCCTTAAGTTCAAATGCAAGAAGGTCCACGACCACACAGGTATGAACATTACACAGTCCTAAACTGGTGCAGATTTGGAATCACCCATGTGTTTTTTAACAGAGACTATTGATACCGGAACTGAGAAGTAAGTAAGCATGCGCTGTGTCTTAAATGTCCGCTAACAACCAATCACATGTTCTCCCATGTGCGTCTGTAGCGCATCTTTCCAGAGCCGACCCGAAAGCACCAAAGATGGCGTCATGCTCCTCGGTGTGAAGTCATCAGGCGGCGAGGAGAACGGTGAGCATTCTTCTGTTTCCTGCTGCAGCTTGGCATGCTTCCTCCTCTCTCACTGGCGACGCAGGAAGTCGCAGGCTTTTAATATCTCATTGTGCTGCACACGGGCCTCAGCGCTGACCGCCACAGAAGGTGTTTCCTGTGATTTGGAGCAGCCTCCTTCCAGCCAGCAGCAGGGCCTAAAAGATAGCCGCTTCCTATCCCAAACACGGATTATTTGGGACTGGGGCTATTGTGCACCTTCCAAATGTCAGTGCAGCCCAGGCGCATGTGCTCTGCGTACGTGTGTGTGCACGTGCGTAGAAGGCTTTGGCGGGAAGTTGAGTCATTTAGCGGGAATTCTGCAGCGGAAGAAAATGTTTATGTTGCTGCTACCCGTTGACTTTCTTTGAAAACGGAATTCAGCAAAAGTGAACTCCAGCCAAATATGAAAGAATATGATAATATACACAATCCAGTCTAGACAGTAAGATGATGACGTTCTTTTCTTCATACATCAAACGTCTTCTCACGTTTGCGTCGTGGTACATTGCGCAGCAGTGCCACCTAGTGGTGAACTGCTAGAAGCTCATCACATTGATGTTGTTTTCTTCCCAGCTACAAGATAAAACCAAGAAGCTGCATCAAGATGAAGTGGATCTTTCTCTCGACCATTGTCTCAAGTAACTTTTTCATGTTTATGATGCAGGAAGTGGTCCAATATGGCTTTGTATATGTATTTGAATGCAGCGAGCTCAAGTGAAGAATAGAATAGAATAGACAATGACTTTTTTGTCATTGTGCCAGAGAAGGATTGCCTGTACTGGACTCCTTTAGGACATTCAGAGCATTCATTATCCTTTCGACTAAGCGTTTAGCTGATTTTACCGGAGATGATTTAGGCCAAAAACTCATTTATTTTATTAGTGTGACAAAAACACATATAGTCAACTTACCGTCAGACAAAGTTGCTCATACTATAAAATCTGAAGTGAGCAGCTGTGGAATTATTTCTGTGTTCTAGAGCACCTAAATAGTGCTGTTCACACCTTGACCTGAAATGCTTTGTTTCTTCACTTACAACAGGGCTGTCCAAACTATTTACAGAGGGCCGCAGACAGGGAAAGGAAATGAGGCAATGTATTTTGATACATTTTGTATGAATGTTTGCTAAAAAACAATCCACCGAAGTCATGCTAAGCTTTTTCAACAAAAGATTTTAGTTCTTTTTCTTCCTTTTTGACCTGTTAAATAATGAATGGTTAATAATTCATTTTACTTATACAGTTTGCCAACGGACAAATAAAGATAAAAAGTGCTGCTGCTGGCTGAAAATGGCACACGGGCCACATTTTGGACACCTCTGAATAAGAACAAGTGTTGTTTTGTAATTGTGTTGCTATCCAGAAAAGATGTACTTACTTACCCAATCTGTGATAGTTGACTGAGGAGTAAATATATCACTTGTGCAATCCTGATGCATTCAAAGAAAGCGTTTCAGTTGCTATTTTGCTCTGGAACTCAAATAAATTACTGCAAAATTTAGACTGTGTGTGTGTATACTGTATGATATACATATTTATATATGTATATGTTTTGTATGTGTGTGTGTGTATATGTATATATTTATACATACACACTGCTTAAAAAAAAGTGACATGTGACAGAGTCTGGAGACGCCGTGGAGAATGTTCTGCTGCCTGCAACATCCTCCAGCATGACTGGTTTGGCAGTGGTCAGTAATGGTGTAGGGTGGCAGTTCTTTGGGGGGGGGGGCACAGAGCCCTCCATGTGCTCGCCAGAGGTTGCCTGACTGCCATTAGGTGCTGAGATAAGATCCTCAGACCCCCTGTGAGACCATATGTGGTTGCGGTTGGCCCTGGGTTCCTCCTACTGCAAGACAATGCTAGACCTCATGTGGCTGGAGTGTGTCAGTAGTTCCTCCAAGACGAAGGCATTCATGCTCTGGACTGGACCGCCCGTTCCCCTGTCCTGGATCCAGCTGAGCACATCTATTATGTCTTACTCCTTCCACCAACGCCACGTTGCACCACAGAGGAGTTTGTGGATGCTTTAAGGTCTGGGAGGAGATCCCTCAGGAGACCGTCCACCACCACATCAGGAGTAGGCCCATGCTTGGTAGGGAGATCATACAGGCCACACACACTACTGAGCCTCATTTTGACTTCAAAGTTGGATCAGCCTGTAGTGTCTTTTTCTACTTTAATTTTGAGTGACTCCAAGTCCAGACCTCCAAGGGTTAATAAATGTTATTTCCATTGATCATTTTTGTGTGGTTTTGTTGTATGCACAGTCAACTATGTAAAGAGCTAAGTAATATTTAATTCAGATCTAGGATGTTATTGTAGTGTTCCTGTTATATTTTTGAGCTATACACATGTGTGTATATATATACACATGTATATACATACACATATACATATACACGCGTATACACACACATATAAATATATATATGTGTGTGTATACATATACCTGTGTATAATTCATGGTTGCTGATTTGATTCAAGGACGATATAAGATCCCAAACGATTCAGTAACTTTTTAGCCAAAAAGTCAAGCAGTCGGACTGTGAAATAACTAGCGGGATACTGGACAGTGCAGGAGAAGTTTTCTAAATTCCATAAGAGAATCAGGTATACATGGATTATGGACATAAAGAAGTAAACAATTCATGGCAAATGCATTCACGTTTTCAGGTTGAATTACAAATGAATGAATGAAGTGGTTGGATAATTCCATCCATCCATTTTCTACACCGCTTATCCACATTAGGGTCGCGGGTATGCTGGAGCCTACCCCAGCTGACTTTGGGCGGGAAGCGGGGTACACCCTGGACGGCTCGCCAGTCAATCGCAGAGGTTGGATAATTAATTCTGACAAAACATGACTAACTTATTTTGATACCTCATTCACTTCTCCAACCAAAGTATTAAAAGCGTTATTTTCGCACCACCAAATTTGAATGAAATTTCATGTGCAGATATCAAATATTCTACATGCTGTAAGGTTTGCACAGATGCTATTAAAGCTACAAGGAGGCGTATGATCAACACGCTTGTCATTGCAAGAAATATGCAACAGTGGCTCCCAAAACTGACTTCCCAGTACAGTCATCATGCACACCACCACTTTAGGGTCGCACGTACCTTTTACTTTGTCCTGACGCTCCCATACATGAGTTTGAAAGGCATCAGGTTGGCCCAACGCTCAGTAAACATCCCATACCAAATTAAAGAGGAATAAGTAATCTAGCAAACAAACCGGTATACCAAACAAAGAGATGCATTTTTAAGGACGTCTACACGGACTCTTCTACTAGAGCGCGTACCCTCAGCGTCACATGACGTTATGCGTGCCCCCCAACAGGCATATTACTGATCGACTTACGCCAAATCAGACTGTTTCAAGGTTATTGTTTAAGGTAATTATCAAAAAAGCTTAAAAACACACATCCATATAAAGCCTGCCATGTTTAAATCCAACGCTTTATTTCCTACTATCGATTAAATCGTTTGATTACTTTTCAAACGATGTTAGATGGATGTATGTCGTCTGGTATGGCAATTTGGTGAACACAGATCCATGCAGTCTGATCCTAGGAATATAAATCGGTGCATCAGTGTAGTAAATAAGTCATGAAACCCCTGATAAACACATATATACTGTATATAAATGAGCCAAAACAAGGATCTGCAGCTTGGTCTCCTCTTCATACGCCAGTGTTTATTACCGGGGTTAGAAGTGAGATTTAGGTGGCCAGTGTGAAAACTCTCACTCAGTGTCATCGCTTGATCTATTGCATAATTCACTTCAAGCACCAAGTCAGTTAAGTGTGTCACATAAAAAAGAAGCTCAAACAACTTAACAGAAGTGGGAAAAAGCTTTCACTCGAGATCTCCATCTTGAACTTGTTCACGTGCTGTGTTATTGAGACTGAGACCATCTGTGACCTTTGTAATGTGACTCCTGCCAGGATCTTCTGAATGCAGTCACATGACCACAAACAGGAGTGGGTTCTGCTTGGTGACAGGGTTCATCACACACGAGTACGATGCCTCGCCGACTGTGGCCTTAACAATGCCTGCCAGGAGCTTCACTCCTCCACCAGCCTCAATAAATATTTATCTTTCTTGTTGCTAAAGTGACTGCATTTTGCTGCAGGTTTACAATGTTTTACTTGAGCAGAAAGCTACTTCTCATCACGACGATGGCTCGTGGTAGCAGATCTGTAAAATGTGTATGCATGTGCAACTTGTGATCATCTGACTTTTAATGGCTGAAACTCATCTATGGATCTTCAACTTGCTTAAAGAGAGTCGCTCTTTATTTGCATAAGAAGCAGTGAAACCATAACTCGGAATTAGATTGTCAACACATCAAAAACAGTCGTCACACAGCAACTTATGCCAAGTTGTTGCGTGTTGGGGAAATATGCGGTTGAGCTTCCCCCCATGCCTTGTGTTTATTGAATTTCAACTTTGTTTTACATGCTGCCTAAAAACACCATTTTCTGTTGATGCCTTCCTAGTGAAGCAGTCTATTTATCACATATGTGGTTCATTCACTGCTATTTCACAGTTGATTGCACCTTCAGTGAGCGTGTTACTCTAGTGCGTCATGGTACCGTTTTTTTAACTGTAGTATTTGGCATTGTTACTCCAACATTTGGCAGTGATGAAAGTACTTCCATGTGCAAGTTCAGAATTTCCTCGCATGATGTTATGGTGGATTACAACTTGCTACAAAGTTAAATGTTGCCTTTTTTGTGGAAATATAAAATGTTCAGTACAAGCTAATAACAATTTAGAAGAGAAGAAAAAAATCATTGGTGAACCATAAATGTTATTAGATGTCATTACTAAAAACCATATGAATGCGAATTGTTGCAACCCAGCTCTTTTATAAAGGCCTTTGCAGGACATGCACGGCAAAGGCAGCAAGACAAACCACAGCATGTGACCATTTTTTTGGTTGGTGGCATGTGACTGTAGGAAAATACATCCAATTCCATGGCCCTCAGTCACAGGAGCTGTGTGGAGTAAGATCCAGTTACTGGGAGAGCGTGTTTTGTTGTTAATGGGGGCCTTAACGTGCTGACCAGCAACTACTAACATACCTGCCAAAGCTATACACATGCAGAAATGGTAAGTCGACACGTGTTGGGTCAGTGAAGCTCTTCAAGAAGTTGTCTAGGAGGAAATTGCACACTATTCGTTTTGTTAGAAACTAACAGATGTAATAGAATGACCTGGCCGTGCTACATAAATATGCAATAAATACGGAATGAATAGCTCTTATGCTTAATTGTTTCAAAAGAATGTTTTTGCCATGTGGATGAACTGCAGGCTGGTAAAGCCCGCAGAGTAGAGTAGAGTAGAGTTGGAAGATGAGGAGTTAACTGCATCCACTGACTCAACATACAGGTCACTGTGCAGGACGGCCGTGAGGACCAAAATGAGCAAGATCATCGATGGCAAAAAGTCAACCACACTTAATGTGAAGTATTCGCCCAACTGTGTTGCTTCACTTTGTGATGATGAGCAGTGTTGTTTTTTGTCCGCTAGTCACAGCACTGTGATTGATGGAACTGTCCTCTTTATTTTATATTATTTGAAGCAGCGGGAAAGCAACAATTTCAACACAATAGACTCAACTAAAAACAATATCTAAATGGCTCAGAGTGCGTTTGTCCAAATCTGTTAAAAACCCAAATTTACTTCACAAAGCTTCTTTTTTGTTATTCTAAACTTTTGATCTCCCATAATGTAATAATTTTTAATGAATATTCGTAAGGCCTTTTTCAGCATTTTTTTGGAGAGATTAATTAGATCAATTAATTATACAGCATAATTCATCATTTGTTTTTTAATCTCTGGACAACTAATTCTGACACATATTGTATGTATTATATATGTTACAGGGTGGGTGAGAAGTTTTTAATAATAGGAAAAATAATAATTCATGTTGGACAGACGAGAAGAGTGGTTCTGGGAGCACCTGACCTTGTCAAGACACTCGGAAACGTCGGGCATCCACCTGTACAGTACTTGTTTTGTCTAGAAAAAGACAAATCAATCCTTTCTCAAGGTCCAACATCTTTCGTAATCATCACCACCGAAACAATACCATGAGTGTATGCCCGCTGCCTCGCTGGCAGCACCGCAGATACATGGTGCTGGGGATTGGGCTTCAAAACCCGGTCAGAGTCTCGTGATAAAGAAGCACTCCTCCAAGAAATCTGGGAAAGGTTAAGGAAAAAACTAAAGTCCCACAGAGTTCTGGATAGTGTTAAGTCACTTGACAATTGGTGGTATAATGCTGGTTAGCTCTCTTGGTAGGACCAGTGAATCGTGGTACAGTCACTCTGTGTTTAAGACCTGGTCAGGATGCCTGAGCTCTTGTATCTTTTTTTTGTCTAGAAAACGACAGACAACTTCCTTGCTATTTTTCCATCATAACCACCAATAGAGTAGCAGGCACAGGGTGTTTAAAACCCGGTCAGGGCACTCGGTAACATCGGGCTTCCAACTGTATTTGTTTTGTCTAGAAGAAGACAAACCAATGGCTTCCTTTCTCAAGGTCCAACACCTTTCCTCACCAACACCGATACAATACCATGCTTGTTTGCCAGCCGCCTAGCTCACTGGTATCACCCCAGATTCTTGGCGCAGGGTGTTCAAAACCTTGTCAGGGCACTCTAAAACGTTGGGCTTCCAACTGTGTAGAAAAACACAAACCAATGACTTCCTTTCTCAAGGGACAGCATCTTTCGTGACCATCATCGCTGTTAGCACCGCAGATTCATGGTGTAGGAGATTGAGGTTCAAAACCCAGTCAGAGACTCCCAACAAGTGGTATGGAGGTGCTTTTCCAGGTGGTCATCTTCTGAAAATCTGCATAACATCAAGTTGGTTGAAGTCGTAACTTTTTAAAAATTTTGTTAAAAGGTTTAAAAACCAGCTGTCTTAGTCACCTTCCCCACCCCCGCGATCATTCTAACCCGCACTTTTACGCACCTACTTCTCTTTTACGTTGACTTTTTTACGTTGGCACATTTTTCCCTATGCTGATTTCTGGAGTGGAAATCATCTTCACCGTCGTGGGGGGGGCGTGCACCCCCCCACGACAGCGAAGATGACAAAAAAGCTCCACTCACCTGACCTCTTCTCCTAGCCATGGTCCCTAACCCCATTGTGCCTCATCGATCCCCAACTGAACCGCGACCCCCTGCACCATGAATCGGCGGTGCTACCAGCAAGTTAGGCAGCTGGCAAACAATCAGGATATTGTATCGGTGGTGATGATGACGAAACATGCTGGACCTTGAGAAAGGAAACCATTGATTTGTCTTTTTCTAGACAAAACAAGTACAGTTGGATGCCCTGACAAGGTTTGGAACCCTCTGCACCTGCGGTGCTACCGACAGAGCTAGGCAGCTGGCAAACACTCATGGTATTGTGTTAGTGGTGATGATGACGTGGACAAATAGCACGGAAGATGTCTGTCTTTTTCTAGACAAAAAGAGATAGAAGTGGTTGGACGCCCAAACTTACCAAGCATCCTGACCAGGTTTTAAACACGGAGTGACTGCATTAAGATCCGCTGGTCCTACCAGATTGTCTTTTTCTAGAAAAAAAAAAACAACAAGAAGGTGGATGCCTGATGGTACCATCAGCCATTACCAGGTTTTAAATCCCCCTTGCATCATGAATCTTTGTGGCACCAGCAGAGTTGATCAGGTACAGACAGTAGTTGGCCTGAACCCTAGTCCTCTTGCATTAAGAGCCAGTGGTGCTTACACCTGACTGGCATACACACCTGATATGGTGGTGTTGGATTCACTTGAAAAGAGACACATGGCGCTACATGCCCAAGACATCCCATGGGCTGAAGGAAATCATAGACGGGAGCTTTTCGGTACACTCAGCAAAGGGACGCCGCGACGTAGCATCATTGGGGATTCCGGGAGGAAGAGGATGATGGGAGATAACCAATGGGAGGACAGGCTCTTGGGTGTTACGATGGTTGGCATCTATTACTTTGGTGCATTACCGCCCCAGGGGAAGGCAGCTTATTCATTCATTTATTCATTCTATCACACCTTTAGTTTCTTAAGATGTGTCCTCTTCTTGGAGGATAATAATGATAATAATAATACATATTTGTGTTACAGTGTGCAATCATAGCATCAGTTAGCATGTCCTTCCATGAATAGTCACCAAGTTGCCAGGCTGGCTTTCTTCATCTAAACAGTAGTTCCACAAGCTTGATATGATACCCCATGCCTTTTGGAGTCCAGAGAGCTGGTCTCATCACCATCATCGGCTGTTGTTGCTGCTGCATTGGTGCCTTCACATTTAAAAGGATTCATATTGAAGGCCGCAGACCAGACATGCCAAGCCTACAGAGAACTCACTGGATCAGCATGGTCTGGCATTGGCTCCAGTTTCACGGTGCAGCTGGAAACTGCAAGGCGAGACAAAGTCAGACAGTCCGAGCGAATGTGCTTCCAGTACGTCCCGTGCAGAGATGGAACAATGTACCTTGAATGAGGCTGGTGGCATATTGGGAGGAACATCTATTTGTGTGTCATCCCACCTTTATTTTGTGCCAAGGCTATGTTCTCTGCTGGTGTACTACAGATGCAGTATTTGCTTTGAGGATTTTGATAGAGAAGTACAGGGAAGGTCAGAGGGAGCTGCATTGTGTTTTTGTAGATCTGGAGAAAGCTTATGACAGGGTGTCCAGAGAGGAACTGTGGTATTGTATGAGGAAGTCTGGAGTGGCAGAGAAGTATGTTAGAGCGGTGCAGGACATGTACGAGGACTGTAAGACAGTAGTGAGGTGTGCTGCAGGCGTGACAGAGGAGTTCTGAGTAAAGGTGGGACTCCATCAGGGATCAGCTCTGAGCCCCTTCTTGTTTGCTATGTTGATGGACAGGCTGACGGTTGAGGTTAGACAGGAATCTCCATGGACTGTGATGTTTGCAGATGACATTGTGACATGTAGTGAGAGCAGGGAACAGGAGGAGGAGAAGAGTTTATGGGGAATCGAAGCATTCATAGCAAACTGAGGACGTACCGCGTGGCACACCTTCGATATTAATGAAGGAATAACCGCCGAAGTCTGCATGATCGTTCATGCTCGGATCATTGGTTTGAATATATTCACATGATCGGGGGCCGTGACGGGGGTTGGAGGATCTGTGAATAGACTCAAATGCCTCATGTATTCGGCCAGTTTAGACCCAACGGACGCCACAGACAGACGGAGGACATATAAGGTAATAATGACATTGCATGATTTTTTAATTTGAAATACGAGATAATTGAAATACTGTTCATATTCTTGACCAACTAGCTACATACAGATAGGGGGGTCAGACAGAGGAAGGATGAGGGCGGGGGGCGGAGAGGGGGGCATCGCGCATGCGCACACACACATCTGGTCTCAGAGAAGAGAACAATTAGCAGAAAATTTTTGAATTATTCCAAAATAAATTGTTAATTAGTATAATATATAATTCATTTATATTATTTTAATTAAAAATAAAAGTAATCATGGCTGCACGGTGGCCGAGTGGGTAGCACATTGGCCTCACAGTTAGGAGGTTCAGGGTTCGAATCTCTGTGTGGAGTTTGCATGTTCTCTCCGTGCGTGCGTGGGTTTTCTCCGGTTTCCTCCCACATTCCAAACACATGCATGTTGGTTTAATTGGCGACTCTAAATTGTCAATAGGTGTGAGCATGAATGTTTGTTTGTCTATATGTGCCCTGTGATTGACTGGCGACCAGTCCAGTGTGTAGCCCGCATCTGGTCCAAAGCCAGTTGAGATAGGCTCCAGCATACCCGCGACCCTAATGAGGATAAGCGGCATAGAAAATGAATGAATAAAAGTAATCATTCATTCATTAACTTCGGGCGCTTTCTCAATGCTTACGGCCTTCACTAGTATGGGGTCGCACATTAATGAGGTCATGTGGTTAGCAAGCAGATGGCGCTGTGGCTTGATTTGTGAATTATTCAAGAATATATTTTTAATTAGTGTAACATATTTTTAAATTGTATTTACTTAAAAATAAAAGTACTCATTCATCAACTTCCGGCGCTTTAACCAATGCGCACGGCCTTCACTTCCGGCAGCATGAAGTTGCGTGGTTATGAGGTCATGTGGTTAGGAACAAGATGGCACTGTCGTGTTGTTTATGCAATATTCAATAATATATTTTTAATTTGTGTAATGTATAATTATATTTAATAAAAAATGTAAGTAATTATCAATCATTCATTAACTTCCGGCGCTTTTTGCCAACACTACTTCTGGTAGTATGGCGACGCATGATGATGACGTCACCTGGTTAGCCACACCTGTGATCTTTCACCTTTGAATAATTCAATTAGACACATCAATCCATCAATTACATTTTGACAGGAAACAATGTTATCAAACCATTGCCACAGCCAATGCGTGCCGTAATCAAAGCTAAAGGTGGTCCAGCAAAATATTAGAGTGTATGACATCTTTTTTTGGCCAGGCAGTGTAGCATTGGTGTTACCTTCCTGGAGATGACTTTTCTTGTATCTTGGGAGAGATCTGGGATGTGATTTGAACGATAACAAAATATACATTATACATTTTCTTATGTATGCAGTCTTATGGCCTATTCTGTATACTTCAAAAGAAAAAATTCATGTTTCCAGCAGCTTTTCAAAAACATCATAATAAACTTAAATACTTAACCACAACATAAAACCACCAGGAGGAAGGAAGGAGAGATAAGAAAACTTTAAAGTAGAATACGAATAAATAAATACAAAACATAATACTTCAAATATGAAGCGCAATAATACATATTTAGGTTAAAAAGTCAAGTCCTGTGTGTGTTTTTATCCTCCCCCTCTGTTGTGTTGAAAAGCCGCATAGCGTGGGGCGCTTCAGTTGAGCAGGGCAGTGCCCGTTCCACTGAAACGGCTCTTCTGTTGGGAGATGATGCTGGTTGTCCATGACGGACCGGAGCCTCCTTATAGGACAGCATATCAGCATCTGATTGGTCAAGCCCCCGTGTCAGCTGACAACACTGAAGGTATAAGTAGCCCCCGAGTCAAGGCGTACAGCAACAGTGTGTGGGGAAGACCGATTTGAGTGTGTAACTTAATTTATAAGAAACCAAGCTAAATTATTTTTGCTCTAAATATTCTATAAGGTAAGTATTTCTATTCCGGCGTTCCAGGTTAGTGTAAACAGTTAGCCACTTTGCTAATTGTGAGCTAACATCTGTGGGTTGGTTCAACAGCAGTCCGTAAAAGTGAAGAAGTAATCTCTGTCAACATGGTGGCCACCAGCGCGCAGAAGCCCAAAAGCAGCGAGTGCATCTCGGAGGTGGCCGAGCGGAGATATGAGCAGGCGTGCCTCGAAAAGGGTGAGTTTCACAGCGTTTGCTTGCGCCAGTTAGGTGGGAGGTTGTCCGTCCGCAATTAAGCGCACCTGTTGCCTGGCTTGTGCGTGATTGTGGGTGACGTCACTGCTCTAGCCGCGCCAGCAAGAACCAAAATATGAAATGTTCAGTACATTAACTGCAAAGTCTAATGTGATGCAATGCAGATGTAATAAACTTTGTATGGAATTGCACTTGGCATTCAATTATTTCTTTTCTTCATGTAATTCATAGCAAACATTTGTCTGATATTTCACATGTCATATGTGCTGGTGTCATTAATTGAATGGCAGCTTTCAAAGTTTCACCACACATTAGCACCCTTTTCTCACGGGATAGTCAAGAATTTGCAACCAGGGGGATTATATGCAGGTCACCTAAGTGACCTAAGACGTCCTTTAGTTTTGAACTTCATCCTCAAGCCAAGGATGTAATTTGTGCGTTGATTCTCCAGAGCTAGATTTTTGGGATCACTGCTTGGCTGAGCCCCCAAGGAGTACGGATGCCACTGAGGACCGAAGTTGCCTCCAGCTGGCCAAGATGTTCGAGAGGTGTTTGTCGCGAGCCAAGAGATCTATGCTGCACTGCTCTTCCGTGCTGGTCCCAGAGAAGCTGACACGGAGGATAGCAGGAGAAGTGCTGCGCCTGGCGTCCTGCGAGCCATGCGGCTTGCGCGGCTGCGTCCTCTATGTGCTTCTAGAGCTAGACAAGGGCTGCCAGGAGCTGGAGCGCATCGTGTACGACGCCAGCGTGGTGCCCACCTTTGAGCTGACTCTGGTGTTCAAGCAGGACGGAACCACCTGGCCCAGCTTGCGGGACTTCCTTTTCATGGGCACCTGCTTCGCCCCGAACTTTAGACGTGCGCTCAAGTTGAGTCCAGGCTTCCGGCTGGTCAAAAAAAAACTGTACTCCTCCTCGGCTGGTACCGTGATTGAGGAGTGTTGAACTGTGGGATGTTGTGTTTTTGGATGAATGCACTTTTACCGTGATGTAAGTGACCTTTAACTGTCCCTTACATCGATTATGTACAAGTTGGTCTTTTCTGCTAATTTCCTGTCTGACCTTGTATGAATCACATTTGCTGTCACCATTTTTGAACTTCCTATCCTAGCCTGCTTCTTAAAGTGGGCAAATGAATGCAAATATGTTCTTTTTACCATACATTGGCCACTTTAATGACACACTAAATGTGTTTATGGCAACAGTCATAAACTTGAACAGGACCTGTCGCATTTAGTCTTGGGTTGATTCTTGCCTGGGAATGTTTTTAAATCATGCTGTCACACTGAGTGTCGATGTGCTCAGGGCCTGTCCCATGCCTTTTTACGTATGTGACCCTGTTTCTCCTGTCCTGATGCAAATCCAAGTAACTGGAATGTTTGCAGGTTCACCAACAGGAAATGCAAAGAGACCTGTACTTTTTTGACCCCACTAGATTTAAAAAAAAAAAAAAAAACCTTTTGAACATTTGAAAAAGCTTTGACTTGTCTGTCTGACAATAAAACATTTAATCCTCAAATTTGGTTGATATTGAGTGGGCACTCAATTAAGACAGGGGCAGGCTTCAGCCTCCTTGTTGTGGCTCCTTGTGGTCATAATGAGGGGAGGGGGCGGGGGGTGTTGAATTATCTAAATATTTGACTTTGGTTTATGTTATATCTTGGATTTTGAAGTGAAACTTGAATTTCAAAAATAATTAGTCAAAGTTTATTACGCAGTAAGCGCATCTATATCGACAGTACCTCACCTTTACCTAGAGGGGGTTTCTTGAGTGTTATCCCTGTGGAAAACTAACCATGAATACATCGTATTCAATATCTATCACAAATGTGAGTCTACAGTCATTTGTAAAGCGGAACGTCATGTCTTACTGATCCGACAACATCAAGCGTCAGAAACTCAAACCACAGTGTAACCTAGCATTTAAAGTGCTTTTTGTCAAACATTTTAGAGATTAGAGTAGATTAAGCACCGCAATGAAAACTCTCAAGTCTTAAGAGTACAATGAGTACTGTTCAGTAGACAAAGCTTTTATGTTTCTACGTGTAAGGCCTATATATGCAGGTTCTCCAGATACTTCCCCTCCTTATTGTATAGTCAGGAAAGCACAATCTAAGCTTGTGCAAGCCACTTCCAATCAAATGTTAATCTGTTGCTTCCACAGGTCTAAATTTCGTGCTGTAAAATGCAATCCGCTGTGCAACATGTCTCTCCACAGTGATTTGGAGGGGCACTGGATGGATAAATAGATTTTGACACGGTCATGAGACATTTGCTGTGCTTGGGGTTTGCATGTATCTGTGTATGTGCAAGCTTTTAAGGCCAAAGTAGGTCAATCGAAGTCTAAGAGCAGGTTTGCTTTACACTGACAATGAGGGGGCAAATTCACTGTCATAGACTCTTCTAGATCCTTGTTTGCGTCCTTACTCATATGGACCTGTCTAGATCCTTGTTGGCTTATTACTTATTGACTAAGGCACAGTTTGACCCCAGAATATTCTTCTTAATGCAGAAAGAATAGATATTTTGAGTGTTTTGCCTTGCTATTTACAGAGTTGTCTTAAGTGTCTTCACAGTGTGTCTCTGGCCGAGGTGACTGTCGTAGGGTGTTGGCTCTGCAACCGTTTGGATCTGGCAAGTTGTCTGTGGTCTTATTTGCAGATCTGTGGCAGCTGCACTCATGTTGTCTCACGTTCAAACACTGGAAGTAGGTCATTAAAAACAGACCCAATGCACGCATTTATTTCAACTGATTCTTCTTCATTATGTAGGAAACCAACAACCGTTATTTCAGTTCATGTGCGGTTAGTTATTTATTATGCAGATAATCCGGAAGAGGTCTGCACGAGCATGTTTTGGGTCCATTTTTTTTGCTTGCAGCTGTCTTCCTCATCTCATCGCTCCAAGCGAGTGCATCATCTTGAGTTACATGCTTGTGAGGGGTCATTTTCACAGATGTGATAAAAATGGCAATATTCATTTTTAATCTGTAAGGAGTTCAAATGCAGTGTCTGATTTCCTTTGGTGTGGAGTTTGCATGCTCTCCCCGTGCCTGCATGGGTTTTCTACGGACTCCGGTTTCCTCCCATAGTCCAAAAACATGCACATTAGGTCAATTGGCGACTCTAAATTGTCCATAGGTATGAGTGTGAGTGGTTGTTTGTCTGGCCTGCGATTGGCTGCCGACCAGTCCAGGGTGTACACCGCCTCCCGCCCAAAGTCAGCTGGGATAGGCTCCAGCATACCCGCGAAGAAGAAGATAAGCGGCATAGAAAATGAATGGATGATTTTTATAGAATTTGTGTTTATTGTCAGATTTGCGTTATTTTTGTAAACATTGCAGGTTTTAATATCATTAACCAAGGGGTAGCAACCATTTCATCCACGTGTGTATACACATACTGTATATACACAACTTACACACGCGCACACACAAGTCCACGAGCCAACTGTACTACTGTCATCTGGTGGACAATGGCTACAACTACAACTTACAAAGCTACCCACCAGAAAGGTTAAAAGCCATTAGCTATATACATCCTGATATTTCAATGTGTAAATAGTTAGGTCTTGTTTGATGTGGATAACATTATTTGGAGTGGTTTGAGCAGTCAAAATTTAATCAAAATTGACGTTGTCCTGGTTTTATTTTGAAAGCGGCAGGAAAAGGAAACAAATGTTGCCATGACAATGAGTTGACATTGGTGGTTGCCGAGGGCAACAAATGCACGCAGGGAAGCCCGACGGGGCTTGACTTGACAATGGAAATTTGCTAACTGACGTTTAGTTTGTTTATATTGATTGGTCGGCCCCCTTCGTCCACACCAAGAAATGGCACCAAAGGCAGCTAAAAAGGAGAAGGCAAAGAAAGCCCCCCCCACGCAGTGCCAGGATGTCCAGACTTGGGAGAACGGTCTGGCTAGTGCACAGTTTGAAGAGGTTGGAATTAGCATAAGATATACTAACACGCCTTGCTTTAATCCTCTTGTTTGAAATGAAGTCAGTATTACTTCCATTTTAGCCCATAGAAACAGGTCTCTCTCTGTCACACTGACTTTTATATAAAAGCCAATACACGTAAATTATGCCTCCTCTGTACGGATAGAATATTGTTATATTACAAAATACTATCTGCAGTACAACCAAAGACATCAATTCTAAAGGAAGAGCGTTAAAAAAAAACAGTACAAAATGGTTGCAAAAAGCAAAAGCACCCAGGATCATGAGATCAAATGCTTAAGTTTTTAAATTTAACCAGTATTTTTTGGAAAGATGTGCCTTCTGAAGTCACAAAAACTTGGGAATTTGAGCCGTCGCAAGGCGTGGCCAATTTTAACAAAACTTCAATTTGGCAAGCATCGAAGATTAACATAAATTTGCTTTTTCTTTGACTTTTTACGGCTTTTTGGCGACCCCTTGTCAAAAAGTCACATGCAGCGGCAGAGTGCCCAGGTCAATTTAACGGCCCATGAAAACCAGGACATTTTCATAACTTAAAAAAAAATGGCCAGGACATAAAATAAGAAATATCTCAGAAAAATAGGATCTTTGGTTTCCCTACTTCCATTCCATTAATACTTTTGTATGAGCTCATGACATGCACGACATCAAATCATGGGTGACCTTTACTTTTGTCCTAATCTTACTTTGCAGGAGCAATGGCAAGCCTGTGTGTGTTTCGTGGTTGGAAAAAGTCCAGATGACGAGGACCTGATCCCCATTCTGACTCGGGCTGTGCAGCAACCACAACGCAAATATTTTAGTTCACTGACGTGGGAACACACAGAGGCCAAGGTCAGAATGTATAATATGTCCACTGTTGTCCACAACTATAATGTTGATTTTTCTATTTTTTCAAACCCAGATTTGTGAATATGGGAATCCCAAAGCTAAGAAACGTGACAGTTTTCCTCAATTCTATGAGGTTAGTTTATAAAACTGATTAAAAGAGCAATCCAAAAAGGCACATGTTCTAGTTTCTATGTCCTGTAACCCGTTCTTTCAGGTAACATTGTCTGCAAAGGTTCTGCTAGATGCAAAAGAGGCAATCCCTGCAGAGATGATGTCACAAATAGTCAAGTTTATGCTCCTGCAGATCAAAGATGACGACCAGCAGAAGAGAAAACCGGAGCAAGTGAGTGGCAAGCTGTACACCTTCTGGTATTTGCTAAAAAACATGTGTAAAAGGAGTTCACAATTTTGTATTTCTTTTTTAGACTGAGGAGATATCTGCATCCATCAAAGACAAAGCAGCTCCAAAAGGCAAAGACAAGAAGATAAAGGAGGAGCCACCGGCCAAACCGAAAACAAAGCTTAAGCGCAGGGGTGATGTTGAGCCGCCTAAGTACATAGGTACACATTATTATGGCCCAGCACCAAGCCCTACTTTATCTTTTTTTGATTAGGGCTTGAGTGCCAAACTGGCGCCAAGCTGTGTGGGGGAAAAAAGCAAGATATAAAATATAAAATAGTATGAGATTGTCTTACACATAAGTCTGGACATACTTTGATGGCCCTACTAGTGTGTTTTTTGTGTGTGTGGTGTAAAGACGATGAGCCAGATGACGGCCCTCAACACTACATCCTGCTCTTGGGCTTTCACCAGCCTCACTTGGTGGAGACATTGGATGCCGCAGGTATTCACGTTTCCAACGTCATCAGGTTGAGTGCCACGCATCCACCATGTGACGAGCAGCAGCAGGAGGAAGAGCAAGAGAACTCTGAGGCCGATACCAAATGTGAGAGAGCATCTTTTTGCAGCCTTTTTAGCTAAAATATCAAATTGTTTGCCATCTTCGATCAGCGGATGACACTGCTGCTAGAGAGAACTGGGCTGCTCAGGCCAAGGTGCTGGACAACTTCTGGTCTGGTTTGAGAGACGTGTTAGACAACGGAGCAGCAAACTCTCGACTGCACAATGTGGCTCAGCTGGAGTACGAAGTTCCGGATGTCCTGATGACCACTGACTTGCAGGATCCCGAGGCTGTGGTGCGTGTTTGCTGACTACTTCCTGTGTCTGTCTTTGTCACTCACGTCTGCCGTGTGGTTATAGATGGGGTTAGCAACACAAATGTTCGAGGGTGTGGCCAATCTCATCTACGACTGTTTGGACTGGCGCAGGCAGCACCAGCACTACATAGATACCGCCCACTTCATACCCGTGCCCTCTGTGGTCCCGGTGGGCCACGCTCAATCTCCAGAGGTATATATACATTCATTCATTCATTTTCTATACCGCTTATCCTCATTAGGGTCACAGGGATGCTGGAGCCTAACCCAGCTGACTTTGGGCGAGAGGCAGGGTACACCTGGACTGGTCGCCAGTCAATCGCAGGGCACATATAGACAAACAATCATTCACACTCACATTCGTACCGATGGACAATTTATTGTCGCCAATTAACCTAACATGCATGTTTTTGGAATGTGGGAGGAAACCAGAGTACCCGGAGAAAACCCACACACGCACGGGGAGAAAATGCAAACTCCACACAGAGATGCCCAACGGAGATTCAAACCCAGAACCTCCTGACTGTGAGGCCAACGTGCTACCCAGTCAGCCACCGTGCGGCCCGTATATATACATATCCACTAGATATATCTATATATATATATAGTTTTTGTATAGACCCACACACTAACTAGCCCAAGCCTAGACATTGGAAAACCACTTGGAAAAAGTCCAAATGACCAGATCCCTATTCTAACTCGGCCTGTATAGCAACTGCCACGCAAATTTTTTTAGCTTAGCTTTAGTGGGAGCACACAGAGACCAAGATCCATCCATCCATCCATTTTCCACCGCTTATCCGGGTCCGGGTCGCGGGGGCAGCAGCTTCAGTAGGGAAGTCCAGACTTCCCGGTCCCCAGCGACCTCTTCCAGCTCCATCGGGAGGACACCAAGGCGTTCCCAGGCCAGCTGTGAGACATAGTCCCTCCAGCGTGTCCTAGGTCTTCCCGGGGGCCTTCTCCCGACTGGGCATGCCCGAAACACCTCACCAGCGAGGCGCCCGGGAGGCATCTGGACTAGATGCCCGAGCCACCTCAACTGGCTCCTCTCGATGTGAAGGAGCAGCGGCTCTACTCTGAGCTCCTCCCGGATGGCCGAGCTCCTCACCCTTGAGACCAAGATAATAATGTATAATATGTCCAATGCTGTCCACAACCAGCTTCTGTATTATCATACTTGAGTATATGTGTATTCAAATCTGAAAATTTTAATCAGATTATTCAATTTTCAAATTAATCGTGATTCTGAGATTGGCGACCAGTCCAGGGTGTACCCCGCCTCCCGCCCGAAGTCAGCTGGGATAGGCTCCAGCATACCCGCAACCCTAATGAGGATAGGCGGCATAGAAAATGGATGGATTGATGGATAATCACCATTTGCAACTATGTCTGAAATATGTGCATTTTTACTGTATTTTATTAACAAAAATATAAATGGCAGGACAGGATTATACAGGGTGGTCCAAAAGGCGGTTACTGTTAACATTTAGACATTTAACAATTATTTATCTACATTAAATTTACATATAATAAATACTTAATCTCTTAAGTGCTCAACAAAAATATTAATAAATGTCTAAAAAATGTAACGTGTCTAAGTGAATTTACTTTTGGCCCACCCTGTAAATTTGATTATATTTGTATGTATTAACAGCTCTAAATGAACTTAAAACACATGACTGAAAATCTATTTACCTAACAATAGTTTCATTAATACTAGCAGAACATTTTAATCACAATTTGGATTGTGTTCAAAGAAACCACATAAGGTAAATTCACATGTTTTGAGTTTATGTTCTGGGATTTCCACACATACTTACTGTAATTGCAGCAAATTGTACTTGCGCATAAATGATAAGAATATTGACTTATTTTGTTCTGTTTTTCTGTTTAGTTATACCACACATACATACACACATAATAAAGAAGTTGTGATGTTTGAAGTGTCTCCAACTGCATCTTGCAGTAGTGACAATGTTGAAGTCCCGTTCCAAGGCTGACATGTTTGTGTGTTTGCAAAGCCTATATGGTGTTAGAATTGTTCACGTCAAAAGAAAGTTATTGCCATGATCCAATGATGATTATGCCTTAATTACGCAAATAAATTAAATTAAATTAAATTAATGAAATTATCCATTATCTGTACCGCTTATTCACATAGGTTCGCGGGTATGCTGGAGCCTATCCCAGCTGACTTTGGGCAGGAGGCGGGGTACATCCTGGACTGGTCACCAGTCAATTGCAGGGGAGACAAACAAGCATTCACACTCACATTCATACTCTAGAGTCACCAATTTACCTAACATGCATGTTTTTGGAATGTGAGAGGAACCCGGAGTATCCAGATAAAACCCGCATGCGCACGGGGAGAACATGCAAACTCCACACAGAGATGCCCAACGGAGATTCGAACCCTGAACCTCCTGACTGTGAGGCCAACATGCTACCCACTCATACACCGTGCGGCCTTCAATGAAATGAAACATAATGAGTTAGTTAACATCGTTTTTTACAGGCTGATAATTATTGTACAAAAGGAAACAAGACGTTGTATCAATAAATAAATCCGACATTACAAATATCTCAGATGACCGATAATTGGAAACAACTCTCCAACAAGGCAAGATTACCTGTAGTGAGCAAATCAAGCGCCACTTTTTTCTTTGCACTTTGCTGGGCCACCGCTGGTGGCTCCCTCCGCTCTATACTGTGGTTCCCCTGATAGTAGTGATGTGGTGGTAGTAATGTCAGGATATTTCTTTAGGTCAAATCAACAGCTGCAGTTGGTCAAATCCAAATTTGTTCTGTCAAAATCCAAAGTCCTTCTTACCTCCAAGTGTGCACAAACTACAGTTACATTTAAATCACAGCAGTAGATAATAAATTATTGATTATCTATATCATATTGGTCTTGAGAACCTGAAAGTTATTGGTTTAAAAAATATATATATAAAATATAAAATATATATATACGGATCTCTAATATGTATAAAGTGGTGTGGTGTGGTGTTTGCCCTCTTATTTCTTATTGTTTTGCATGTTTATCACACTTTCAGATCATCAGACAAATTTAAATATTAGTCACTGACGACACAACTGAACACAAATGCAGTATTTAAATAAAGGTTTTACTATTAAGAGAGAAAAAAACCCTACATGGCTCTGTGTGAAAATGTTATTGGCTCCCCTGTTAAAACATAACATAATTGATTTATCGGTCTGGAAAAGGTTATAAAACCTTTTATAAAGCGCTTTATAAGCGCTCCAGCAAATCACAGTGAGAGCCATTATCCACAAGTGATGAAAAAATCAGACAGTGGTGAACCTTCCCAGGTGTGGCCGGCCATGCAGAATAGTCCAGTGTTTTGCTCTTAGCCATTCTTGCATGTTTTTAGCTATGTTTTGGGTCTTTATCCTATTGCAAGACCCATGACCTGGGACTGAAACCAAGCTTTCAGACACTGCACAGCACATTTCACTCTAAAATACCTTGATAGCTTTGAGATATGATAGCTTTGATGTCATTGTAGCCTGCACACATTCAAGACAAACTGTGCCAAACCCAGAAAATAACAGAGCCTCCTCCAAATTTTTGGCTGTTCAACTAAAATGATATTCAATGCCTTAAATTGGAGAGCAAAACTAGAGACACGTGGCAGAAAATGGAAGAGAACTATCAAAATGGATCAAAAAATAGCCAAAATGGCAAAGGATCAGCCAATGATCAGCTCCAGGATGATCAAAGACAGACACTGCTATTTTTTGAACACATCCCTTTCAGCTAATGGCCCAATTGCGCAACCTTTAAGAGTGTGCATATGAATGCTGGGTCTTGTTTGTTTTCTGAGAATCTACTACATCTACTGGTAACTTGTTTGCCATGTTTGCAATAAAAATATACTAATAACAGTGATTAATCAGATTAGTCACACTGGACTGCTATTATTTTGAATACTACTGCACATGGACTGTATTCATCAATGAGTGCAATTGTGTGTTTTCCTGACAGCCTCCACCAACTGCATTGCCACAGTCCAAGAAATCAGGGCGCCCACCTCCCCCAAGTAAGAACCTTTTTTTTCCTCCACGATCCTCTGTATATCACAGTCCAACTTTGCTATTATTTGTGATCAGAAAAGATGCAGTTGCTTCTCACCACTGAAGTGGACATGCATCACTACAACAGCCTCTTGAACCACGTGCCACCTGAGGCCTGCTCGGTGCCGCTGATCCTGCATTGCATGCTGGAGCAGGTCGTGCTGGTGGGTATTGCAGTATGTGCAGGTATTAATAATAGTAGTAATAGTAATAATCATTTCCCACTATGCCTTTGTGTGTGCAGATTGTATTGTCAAGTGAGCAACCACAACAACAGCAACAGCTACCTCAGCCACTTGTGTCTGATGAGTCGGGGCCTCAAAATATTCCCCCTCTGGACCATCAGCTGGTAGGTCAAATGCTCCACAGCGTCCTGCCCGTGGTCCACACAGATGAGAGGAGACACTTGCTGCATAGTTTGTTGAGCACAGTACACAGCGAAGCTGACAAAGAGGTACTGCAGTAATGTGTGATGGATAAGATACTAAAAAATAATATATTTAACAACACCCCTATTAAGAGTTGTGCACCTACAGATGTTCAAGTTTTTCTGTGTTAGATGATTAAAGAGCAGTTTGAAGAAGAGAATCCCAAGAAATTCAAGCAACCTGTGATCATCAGACACCAAGATGAAAGAGCACTGCGCCTAATTGGTGTAAATGTAAGAGCATTTGAGTGGTGTCACCTACATCACCATTAAACCTAAATGTGTGTTCTTGTGCCTCCAGGGTATTGAGGGTTTTAAACCAGGAGAGGTGGAAGCATCCATGATGAGGTGGTCACCAGTATGGAAACTGATTGCCTCTGTGTCCCAGCGACAGAGCAACTCATGCTGGAGGGCCATCAAGCAACAACTTCAGCACCAATGCACTGACGGTTAGACATAAACAAACAATTTCTGCATTTCTTAGCTTACTAATGATGTTTCTACAAATTGATGCTCTGCAGATGAGGTGTCATGGCCGCAACTGGAGCGCCTCTTTCACCAGAGTGTGTTTGAGAGCATGCAGCTGACCACGCTTGATAAAGACGGTGTACTGGGAAATGATTCCGGAGCTCTGGGCTTGGTGGAAACAGTAAAAAAACACCCCATCATTCCATGGGACAACCCACTGTCTTTTGCCAAGAAGAAGCTGCGAAATAAACGTATGTTGGGGCATAATTTAGTGATATACAGTGGTGTGAAAAAGTGTTTGCCTCCTTCCTTTGAATGTTGTTCACACCTAAATGTTTCAGATCATCTAACAGATTTCAATGTAGTCTGTGACAACACAACTGAACACAAAATGCTATTTCTAAATGAAACTTTTTATTACTAAAGGAGGAAAGAAATCCAAACCTACATGGCCCTGTGTGAAAAGGCGATTGCCCCCTAAACCTAATAACTGGTTGTTGATAGCAACAACTACAGCCAAGCATTTGCAATAACTTGCAATGAGTCTCTTACAGTGCTGTGGAGGAATGTTCATTTTTGCTGAATTGTTGTAATTCAGCCACTTTGGTGGGTTTTCCAGCATGAAGCGCCTTTTTAAGGTTGTGCCACAGCATCTCAATAGGACTCTGACTAGGCTACTGCAACGTCTTCATTTTTTTTTACTTCAGTCATTCAGAGGTGGACTTGCTGGTGTTTTGGATCATTGTCTGGCTGCAGAACCCAAGTTGGTTACAGCTTGTGGTCACGAACATATAGCAGACATTCTCCTTCAGTTTTTGGTAGACAGCATAATTCATGGTTCCGTTCATAACAGCAAGTCCTCCAGATCCTGAAGCAGCAAAACAGCCACAGACCATCACACTACCAGCACCATATTTTACTGTTGGTATAATGTTCTTTTTCTGAAATGCTGTGTTACTTTTACGCCAGATATAGTGGGACATCTGGCGTACATCACATCTTCCAAAAAGTTCAGCTTTTCCCTTTCAGACCACAGCGTATTTTCCTAAAGGTCTTGGGGACCATTATGGTAATGGTAATGGTTTAATTTTATTTGAACATGCATGTAAATTACATTGGAATACATCACAATACAGTCGACAATTAAGATGTTGTCTGGCAAAATTGAGATGAGCCTTAATGTTCTTTTTTTTCCATCAGTGGTTTTCGTCTTGGAAGTAGCCTATTTTGGCCGTTTTTGCCCAGTGTCTATCTTATGGTGGAGTCATGAACACTGACCCTAACTGAGGCAAGTGAGGCCTGCAGTTCTTTGGATGTTGTTGTGGGGTCTTTTGTGACCTCTTGTATGAGGCTTTAGAATTTACTTTATTACTTTTTCAAGACTGAGAGATCTCACTTAATCTCAGTTAACTTATATTTTAACAGGGCAGGCAGTCAGCTTTTTTCATAGAGCCAGGTAGGTTTGGGTTTTTTTTCTCCCTTAATAATAAAATGTTTAATTTAAAAGCTGCATTTTATGTTCAGTTGTGTTGTCATTGGTGAATATATGTTTGTTTGATGATGTGAAACATTTAAGTGTGACAAACATGCAGAAAAATAAGACATTAAAAATGGGTCAAACACTTGTTCACACGACTGTATGATGCTTCACACAAGTAGTGACAAAGTAGTGACAAATGCTGAACTATTTCTTCATCTCTGCTACAGGTCCACAGTTTGTAGAAGACTCTGCTACTACAGAGGTGTTTATATTTTATCCTCCAGTAACCATGCAGCGATTACAGTACACCATCTGGTCTCACAAGCTAAGTGTATCGTGACACCCCTAACTGGAATGGAAATTATCTTTATTATTTGCATGAGCGTGGCACAATATAACACACTGTGTATGTCGGTAGATAACTTCTCAGAACAAATACTGCAGGACGATGCATTCGAAGGCACAAACACCACAACTAGTATACTACTGATAAAAATTTCAAGACCAGTTGAAAAATGACAAGAATCTATATTTTGAACTGTTGGATATTAAGGAAGTTTTAAGAACAGCTTCAAAATGTGAAAAGAAGAAATGGGAGGGAAAGTCATGTGGAAAGCACCTGAGGTGGATCCTTCCGTAATTCCAGTAATGTTGGAAGCCATCAGGACAATCAAAGTTAGATTTTTTCTCCTCATAGAATAAAACTTTCATCCACCTTTCAAGATGTTTGGTACTTTTGTGCAAATTCCAAGCGCTCAATTTTGTGGTGTTGAAGGAGATGAGGCCTTTGAAGATGTTTTTATTTATTCTTAAAATCCTTCTTTCGCAGTTACCGTCTGATCATTGTTGTACTGCACTCAGCTCCAGTAACAAACTTCATTTGGGCCGAGGATGGTCTCGTGTCTTGACGGACGGCATATCCTCCCGCTCAAGGACAGTGACATTATTTTTTACCACTTTTTTGTTCCATAAGCCTCAGGATCTTTGAAGAAGTGACTACCTTACTTTGTCCAACCTCAACAGCCATGGGGCACTGCGACAGGCCTTGCTTATGCAGCTCCACAATCCGACCACATTCAAAGAAAGTATTTTTGCCTTTGCCATCAAGAGATACTGACACTGTGAATACCTTAAAAAAAATGACATTGAAACCCATATCTGCAGAACGTGAAATTGAATCCACTTCCAATATTTTAGCTTTTAAAGGCCATGGTCTTAAACCTTTGATCAGCTGATGAAAAGCTTATTTCACAATTGCTTACTCAAATTTTTTTGGTCTCTTTTTACATTTTGAAGCTATACTTGGAACCTCCGTGAGATCCAACAGTGCAAAATGTAAATTCTTGCCATTTTTTCAAGAGTGTACAGTATATGCAGATTTCAGCTGAAATGTGACTGAGATTGATTCAAAAATGGCTGGAATATTACTTCTAGTTGATACCACGTTTGTGTGTATCTTAGTTGTGTGTGTGTGTTCTGAATTTAAAAAAAAAAAATTCAAATTAAAGGCATGAATAAAGTTACAATTCTACAAAATGAAATGCAGAAGAACCGTCAACTATGTCAAAGAATTTTGATTTAGCTTTGCCTTGCTATGCCGTGGTTGTATTATATATTAGCAAACTCTGAAACAGCATGTTCTCCCCGTGCGTGTGTGGGTTTTCTCCAGGTACTCCGGTTTCCTCCCACATTCCAAAAACAAACATGCATATTAGGTTAATTGGCGACTCTATAGTGTCCATTTGAGTGTGAGTCTGAATGGTTGTTTGTCTGCCCTGCAGTTGACTGGCGACCAGTCCAGGATGTACCCCGATACAGCATTAATACAACTCCCATTAGTATTGATATAATAATATGGTATTTCTAATCAACCTGAAACAGTGGCCATTTCGGATGTTTTGTTCCTTTCCATCAGATCAACGAGCAACAAGTGGGTCAGCTTTCCCTAGCAGACATTCAGAATTGTCGAAAAAGGTCTCTATTGGACTGGCACTATGTGGAACACTAAGATGCTTCCATCTTACCTCAGGTCATAGCCCATAAAACTGGATTAGATTGTTTATGTTCTAAATTTAAATAGCTCCCATAAAACTTTATCTTGTTCTGCTGTAGGTTCTCCAGTCAGCCGCCCAGCAATATCGATGTCTGGACACCCTCAGAGGAAGTCATAATAACGTCATGTACATTTTCTGCCACAATCCCATAAATGCTAATCGTTTGTGCACTGAATTCTGGAGGGAAAACCTGCACACGGATGTCAAGTTCAGGTAATAACAGGCCTGGCAGGTAATTCTTAACCTGTTAAATGTCACTCGTTTACTGTCGTTTAATAGGACGTATTTAGAGCATGTAGCAGACACCATCACAGAGTGGACTGAGAAAGAGGAGCTAAAGAGACAATTAGAGATCACTAACTTGAACCCTGCAGAGGCTCCAGAAGGTACAACTGCCTGTTGACGTTTGTTCATATATTTGAGATGTTAATATTCAGCACTGCCATAATCATATGTTCCTGTTCTTTCACTTTATGAAAACTGTAGACTTGGCAGAGGATGCTGAGGAATCCAAGGAGCCGTTCATTACAAAAGACTCCCTTAAAGTTTGTAGTTAAAGCATTTTGAGTACACAGGAGATAATGAATGATGATAAGAAACTTTCACAGGCTTCCTTGTTGGAGGAGGAGAGGCTAAAGGAAGAGGAAGCCAAGAAAACTAAAAAGCCAGGGAAGGCATCCAAGGGGAAGCAGCAGGCAGATGACGTGAAGACTGTGGATTCTAAGAAAAGTGAAAAAACTGTGCCAGCTGGGGGAAAGGGCAAAAAGGAGATCAACAGCAGTTCAGTCCTGACTTCAGACCAGTCCCTTTGCTGTAAAGTAGACGACAAAGATGAGCCCAGCACAGTAAGAACATGCATAATCAGATACAGACCTGGCGCTGTATTCCTAGAGGAATCGCGGAGAGCCATCTAAACTTTGCTTGAAATATAGCTTTGAATATTTTATTTAGAAATGACGATGAGTGAAGCCTATTTTAACATGTCGGTCTGGAACTTGTAGGGATTTGCAGGCTTCCACATGGATGGAATGTTGATCCATTTGACAGGCCGTATCCAGTACCTCTTCCCATCCGATGGGGGTCACGTTACAGTGGAGACCATCAACTATGTGGCCGGTAAAGTGAACCTTCCCATTCACCCATTAAATTATTAGTCTTGTTTTGTTGTGGTTGTTTTTTCTACGTGTGGCCAAACAAACTGACTCCAGGCTCCAGCATGCTGAAAGTGGCTGTGAGGAAAGATGGTCATCATTTATACACACACATCTGCCATGTTGTCTGCGCGGCAACAAATGACATTAAAGGTAAACATCCACCTAAACACTGTTGAGGGAGCACTTGTCTTATTGATTCTGGAGTAATGCTGATGACAACCAGACTCCACAGCAATAAAACATACTGTGAAGATGACTACAGTGAAGAAGTGCTCGTTTTCGGCCCTGCTGGATAACGGCGTCCGGCTCTCCTACAGTTTCTATGGGCCGACGGGAGAATACAAAGGTGTGAGCACTTGCCATGACCACACACACACAATATTTCTACTCTACTCTCACCATTCGTGTTATAGTGCGCCAGTACATGCACAAGTTCAAACTGTTTAGCAAAAATCCTTCTCACAAACACAGGCGAGGACGCATGTATTGCCGTAATCTATAAACCACAATTATGTGATCCATTAATTTAGTTGTATCTCTTTTTTTGTGTTTTTGATGTTAGAGAGTCACAAGGAAACTGAAAGTGGGCCACAAAAGTCCAAGGAACCAGAGCTAGGCCTGTGCCCTTCCACGACAGACACCCCAAAGAGTGATAACAACCCTGCAGAGGTGCAGTTTGACACACGCTCAAGTGACAAAATGAAAACAAAGATATTTGCGGTGATTGTGTTAGCTTTGTGTTTTGGTTGAAGGTGTGCGAAGGCCAATCACAAGAGTCCTCAAGTCCATTCAAGAGCCTCAACCTGTCCCTCCCGAGCGGCCTACTGGTGCAGTTCCTGCGTGACGAAGGTAAACAACTCCCACACGACTAGTGTGAAGAAAATGGTTAGCATGCTTATACCAATATGTGTGTATCCTCAGAGGAGCAGACTATACTGGTACGACTGAGTTTTCACACTCAGGGTCACCAGCACCCCTCTTTCTCCAAAGAGGCATCCCGCACAATCACCAGCTGTGGAGCTGTGATCCGTTACATGAAAGACGGCTCCTCAGAGGCAAACACACATGAACATGCTCATTTATTGTTTACTGCTTAGGATCATTGCATCATTATTGTTTTGTACTGCAGGTGCTCTTTGCAAATGGTTCAGTCAGCACCAGCCCAGATACTGGTCCAGTGTGGGTGCAAAAAATGTATCAGGTCTCCACGGACGGTAAAGAACAAACACCTAAATTAAGACTCTTCATTTGCCCACATTCATGTTATTGTCTTATGTTTCTGGTGTGTGCTTCCAGAACAAAATTCAGAGGAGACTTCTCCTCCTCCTCCTCCTCCTCCTCCTCCTCCTACTCCTCCTCAAGGTTTTTGGACAACCACGACTCCCTCTGGTGCTCGAATCAGTACTGTTGGTAGCACACACAAACATAACCCAACGACCGCTCTTCTAACCTACAAGACATCAGACCTGGTCACTCAAGAGGTGAGAGAGTGCTGCTGCCTATGAGCCGGAAGCCACATTTGTCTTGCTGTTTGTTGTGGTTGTCCTAGACGATGCTGAGTCGGGAAGATCTGGTGGTTTTGGTGCAAAAGCTAGACGGATCTTTGAAGGTTGAACATCCAGATGGAACCAGGATCACCACACTCTACCACGACAGGACACCAATAATCCAAGATGACATGGAGCCCGCAGGCGAGACTGCGGCAGGAAGCCCTGTAACACGCGCCAAAGAGAAAGTGGTATTGGTGGAGAATGAGGCTTACGCCACTGTAGTAATGTACCCAGAACGACACGTAGCTGAAATCTGGTTAGTGGATGGCACCATCATTACTGGAAACAATAAGGGAGCCTATCAGGTTGGTACAGTAAAAGTGCATCATCATGTCATTTCGGACTTTACCAAACAAATCCAACTCTACCATAAAAAAATTGTCCAAGGTGGTCCCATCCAGTGTCGGGTTCCTACAGATCCAAAGTCATGGCAAGTGTGTTTACACCAGTGGGCCCCCTCAAGATGCCCCCCCCTCTTACATCATGAGCCACACAGACAGAGTGACCTGTGGTGTAACGGACCTTGATGGAAACCGCTTTGAGGTTAGCTGCAGTTTGGAGTTTGAAAGTGCAACGCTAAAGATATACACTCTGAGTAGGACAACCCTAGATTCAGCATTAGTATCATATAAGAGGCATATTTTTACATCCATTATTATAATTAAATATCAATAAATTGTGTGTGCCTACACAGGAATTTATTGTAAAGTTGATTGCAGCATTCTTCCTCTTGAACGATGCTCTTTATTATAAACCCAGTTCGGGTTCTGTTTATGATTAAAACACCCACTGTGTGGAATTCATACAGCTTGCATTAAAGTATTATGAGACAAAAAATCTACAAAAATAATAATTAGTCTATGCGTGTTGCAGGTGTTGGAGGATGGCCAGGTAACAGTGCATAACATTGTTCCAGCTCCATCCACGCTGCAGGAGCAGCAGGAGGAAGAAAAAGAAGAGGAGGAGGAGGAACAGAACAACACAGAGATATCTTTTAGTCATGTGAAGCACAGGGGACATTATCCTAGGTGACAAACATGCAATACACGAGTCTAATATTCCACTTCATTGATAATATTTTCTTTGAACACAGACTCTTCCTGGTGCATGAGGATGGTTCCGGTTCTGAACTTCTTAATTCTCAAACTGTGGCAGAGCTGATGTACCAGGCCCACTTAGATCCCACTGTTGCTTTGTTGAAGGACCCACTGCCAGACACACAAAGTAAGGGAATGTTAGGCCTGACGTGATACTTGTCGGTACATTACTGTAGCACATTTGGGGACTCTTACAGATGAGTTTGGCATCACCATCTTGAAGCCCAGCCATGAAAGTGTGCGGTCCAAATGGGTGCAACAAAGGCTGAACCTTGACGTCATGCCTCAGAACCTAAGGAACCGTGGCTTCCCCTGTGTCGAGGTACAGTATATCATGTGTTATAGTGCTTCATGTCACATTGGCAAAACAAACAACACAACCTTTGTCCACTCCTTTTCAGAGTTCAAGTCCTTCATTTGAGACCACTACAATACAAGATTCTACCCTTGGAAACAGTGTTGATTGTTCTGCAGTATTCACTGTAGATGTGCGAAACTGCCCTAAGGTGCTGGAAATTACGGAACTTTATCAGCACACGGCCATTACCAGAAGGCTGAAGAAAATTGTGGATATGCGAGTAAAAGTCAGTAAATTACATTATTTATTTATTTATTAGTCATTCATTCATTTTCTATGCCACTTATCCTCATTATTATAATTATTATTTATTTTATTTCCCATATTTGTGTTACTCTGTGTTTCTCTTGGGAGATTAATAAAGTATCTATCTATCTATCTATCTACCTACCTACCTACCCACCTACCCACCTACCCACCTACCTACCTACCTACCTACCTATCTATCTATCTATCTATCTCTCTATCTCACCTTGCTGTGTGCTAATATTTACCTAAAGGGATAGTTGGGATGTTTTGACATGAAGCTGTATAACATCCCCATTATCAACCTTTCAATTAATTGCCATGTAGCAATACAAATATACTAATAACAGTGATTAATCTGGTTAGTCACATTGAACTGCTATTATTTTGAACATTACTGTACATCAACAGCGACTTACCTCCCAATTACCCCCGGTGAGTCCACTTCTGGTCGGATTTGGGTGATGAAGAACATAGGTCCGGTTAGTAAATTGATAAGAATGTGATGCGAGTGTCACTGCCATCTTGTTTACGTATGTGTTCCACAGTGGATGAAGATGCATGAGTCCGCAGGATCAGCCATCCTGTAGACAACAATTGACACTCAATAGCAAACATTTATACAATGGAAGAGAAAAGTAAAACTGAGTGATTTGTGAGTTCAATTCTTTTTTGGGGAAGCATGTTTGTTACTCTTTTGAATGCATATTTTTGTTGAAAACTCTGTGAAGTAGCCACAGCAACTAACCGGATCTACATTCCTTATCACCAAAATTCGACCAGAACTAGACTCACGGGATCAATTGGGTGGGTAAGTCATTGTTGATGCACTACACCAATGATGGGGATGTCAGACAACTTCATGTCAAATAATCTATAATCTAATAATCTAAACTATCCATTTAAGTCAACACATTCCAAATGTTGTGCTTGTCTTGTCAGGAGTACATTGAGAATTTGATGGGGAAGGCACAGTGGTCAGCCGATGTGATGCTCAAGGAGCCTCGCACTGAAGAAGAGCGTCTCCATGCAGGTGTTCTGCTCACTCAGGTGCTTCACACACAGCCACACACACCAGGACAACACTACAAAGGGTGCTAACTAGACAACTGCACTGTTAAGTCTCTTGCAGAGGAAAAGAATGAATGCTGCACCCTTGAAAGAAGGACCCCAGGTAAGGGGACTTCTTATTCACATATTTAAATATAATTTCTAAATGTTTGCTGTGCAATACACTGCATGTTTGTATGTGCGCACACAGGGGACATTGGCAGCCTATACAGCCAAGCCATGCAAACGCCAGATGAGGTGTTAGATGTTTTTGAGGATCTCGCTGTTGTACCCAGCACCAGGTAAAATGTTTACAGCGGCATTGATGATGGGAAAAATGGGACAAATGATTCTCAGTAGAGAAAGGAAACAGATCGTGAGGAGCTGTTCAAAAGATTGGCTTTTTAGATGTTTTTTTTTTAGAAATCAAGTAGGGCTATTTAGTTTTTATCAAGGAGATAATCACTGACAGCAGTTAAGATAACGTTTGGATGAGAATACTTCAAATGTACACATCCCACCAATATATACAGTATTCTATTTGTGGGAATATTCAGAAAGAGATTGTAATTTAATTTTGCTTCTGTTTTCATTGTAAGGATTCCATAAGGTGGTTCCATATACCCATGCTTTGACAGTAAAATCCCTCATCTAATTTTATTGTGGGACAATAAAAACTACAGAGGTTACAGAAAATATCCATGTAAATCAACTTTATTGTGTTTAAAACAATAGCAGTCCAATGTGACTAACCAGATTAATCACTGTTATAAGTATATTTTTATTGCTTCATGGCAAATAAGTTAGCAGTAGGTGCAGTAGATTCTCAGAAAACAAACAAGACCCAGCATTCATGATATGGACAAATGGGCAACTAGTTGAAAGGGGTGTGTTCAGAGTTCAGTGGCAGAAAACAGAAGACAACTATGAAAATGGATTGAAGAAGAACCATTATGATGTGCACACTCATAAGGCTGTGCAATTGGGCAATTAGTTTAAATGGGGTGTTCAGAATAATAGCAGTGTTTGCCAGTGACTTTATAAACACTAAACTATTTTTTAATAGCATTTGGCAGTCCCGTGACTCACTAAACTAATATTTTATTGTATAACCAAATTTCACATCTTCACAACTGTGTGGTATTGAGTCAACCAACTTGCTGGCAACTCAATAACATTAATTTTGTTGGTTTGGAACCAAGATTTTGCTGGTTTACTAGTGTGTCTGGGGTCATTGTCTTGTTCAAACACTTATTTCAAGGGCAAGTCCTCATCAGCACAAGGCCTTTTGACATATGCAAACTGATCCATGATCCCTGGTATGTGATAAATCAGCCCAACACCATAGTAGGAGAAACATGCCCATATCATGATCCTTGCACCACCCTGCTTCACTGTCTTCACTGTGTATTGTGGCTGGAATTCAGAGTTTGGGGGTTGTTTCACAAACTGTCTGCGGCCTTTGGACCCGAAAAGAACAATTTTACTCTCATCAGTCCACAACATGTTCCTCCATTTCTCCAGTTGATGTGTTCTTTGTCAAATTGTGACCTCTTCTGCACATGCGTTTTTTTTAACAGAGGAACTTTGCGGGGGATTCTTGTAAATAGATTAGCTTCACACAGATGTCTTCTAACTGTCACAGTACTTACAGGTAACTCCAGACTGTCTTCCCGGAGCTGATCATTGTCTTAGCCTATGCCATTTTGGTTCTTCTTCAATCCATTTTCATAGTTGTCTTCTGTTTTCTGCCACTGAACTCTGAACACACCCCTTTCAACTAGTTGCCCATTTGTCCATAT
>QODF01000128.1:0-54301 GCA_024372805.1 Oostethus manadensis
AGAGCACTCCCCACAGTATTCCTCGAGGAACACGGTCGAATGCCTTCTCCAAGTCTACAAAACACATGTAGACTGGTTGGGCAAACATCCCATGCACCCTCAAGCACCCTGCCGAGAGTATAGAGCTGGTCCACAGTTCCACGACCAGGACGAAAACCACACTGCTCCTCCTGAAGCCAAGAATCGACTATCCGGGGGAGCCTCTTCTCTAGAACCCCTGAATAGACCTTACTAGGAAGGCTGACGAGTGTGATCCCACGATAGTTAGAACACAACCTCCGGTCACCCTTTTTGAAAAGCGGGACCACCACCCCGTTTTGTCAGTCCTGGGGCACCGACCCCGATGTCCACGCAATGCTGTAGAGTCAAGCCAAGACACGCCCACAGCATCCAGGCCCTTAAGGAACTCCAGGCGGATCTCATCCATCCAGCCTTGCCACCAAGGAGCTTTTTGACCACCTTGGTAAACTCAGCCCCAGCGATAGGGAAACCCACCTCAGAGTCCCCGGGCACTGCTACTATGTTGGAAGACGTGTCGGGGGGATTGAGGACGTCTTCAAAGTATTCCATCCAGAAGGGGACCCCGGTGACCCGCAAGGGAAAACAAAGTCCAATGTTTTTAATTGTCATCACGGTCTTTTGAGCCACTCTCTGTATGCCCCCCCCCCCCCCCCCTACGACCTGTTTGTCATGGGTGACCGCCGCCATGACAGCCCCCAAGAACTTAGCTCCTAGGATCATTGGAACACACAAACTCCTCCACCACGATAAGGTGGTGGCTTAGGGGAGGAGTTTTTTTTTTACTTCTACGGAAAAAAAATCTTCTCGGCCACACTAAGTGAAAAACTAGTGTAACACACATCCTGTACATACAAGTGTGCTAGTAAAATATCAGGTTCAAGTTTTGTTATTAGTAGCCTTGGCACAATTAGTGTGCAGTGCAAGAAAGGCATCAGCCACACACATACGACACTTACAAAAAAATTCAAAAATAAAGATAAAAGATTAAAAGGCGCGAGTCCATTGCCCTTATTGATGACGGGACACGCTGTTATAAAAGACAATTGCTGTGTGGATAAAACTGTCCCTTTGTCTCTTGGTTTTGCATTTTGGGACGACCATTCTCTGTCCTGATGCCAAATACAGGAACAGGTGGTTCAAGGGGTGCAGAGGGTCGTGCATAATGATAGAGCACAGCCTCTGCAGCTGCTTGGTGCAAAGGGATTCCGAGCTCACCTGTCACTGTCCAATCTGCATGGCCTTTTGCATGGTACAACTTTGCAACTTCCACCACAAGACTGCAAATAACGCTGGTGACGTGGGAGCGGGACTCATGACAGGCCTACATGTCACCTGATTCAATCAGACAGAGTGACAGAGATGGATAGACATGAAGACATCTCCCAACAAAATGCTCTAAAATGTGTGTAAATATCTACATAAAACTCAAAGGTACAATGATTTGCAACATTGTGCAGGGCTGGGGGGGAGGGTGTTTTGATGAGCCCTTATTTTTTGGGGATATTGCCTATATGTTCAAATGCAAATGTTCATAGGTATGGCTAGGCCTTGGGATAGAC
Organism: Oostethus manadensis; assembly: GCA_024372805.1. NCBI lineage: Eukaryota > Metazoa > Chordata > Actinopteri > Syngnathiformes > Syngnathidae > Oostethus > Oostethus manadensis. The sequence continues at coordinate 1,581 of QODF01000128.1, forward strand.
TTAGGTTTATAGTTGTAGCTAGATTTGGGTTGGTACTATGATTATTTGGAGGAAGAGTTAAGATTTAGGTGGTTAAGGCTGGGGCTAGAACGGCCAGGTGCTGGCCCAGATAAAATGTTGGTGCTAGATCCAATTTTTTGATCCAGTAAAAGGGGGAAGCCGGCCCAAACATGAATGGTTGGTTCTTCAGTTGTGTCAAATGACGGTTGTTCGAATACAGTGGAGACAATACGATGGTCGTTTGGGTGGTATCACCTTCGTTAGCATCCCATTCGAATATAATGTTGGTCATGGAGCCACCTTGAACCAACGTGACTGTGCCTTGTTTATTAGTTAGAGGTTAAAATGAGCGAATCTTTTTGGTCGGAATGGAAGGGACGAAAGAACAACATTGTATGTGGGGAAAAAGGCAGCGTCGTCATTTAATCTGGTCAATTGTCTTCTCTGTACAGAATGTGTACATTTTTGTTCTCAAAAGAGTACAATTTCTCTTTAAGTTGCAGGTAGAGACTACGGAGCCTTGAAAAGAAGAGTTAGCCCGTCTGTGTTGTGACATCGCCTGAACAGACTGCTTGGTTTCTCCAATGTCAAAATTGGTGCAATATTCACTCCATTGGACAGCGTACAACAGATTTTTGTGGATATTGGGTGTTCTGTCTTTGGGACTGTACCGACTTTTGCCTCACAGTCATACTGGTATGTTGTGTTTGTTAAAATCCTTCTGAGTTTCTCAGATAGGCCTGATAGGCATACAAGATGTTATTGCGTCTGCTACCATTTTCATCCCCATCCACCTTGCTTTTGTTCTTTCTGGAACATGATGTACTTTACCAAAAAGCACGGTACAAACGCATTTTGAAAGTGGATGCTATTTTGCCAGCACACAAAAAAAAAAATGATGGCCACTATGTCAAAGTTGTCACAGAACAGTAAATCATGTCTTGTTTACATGTCATCTAAACACTATTCCACCATAGCGACAAGGCTGCAAAGCATTTTAAATGTTATATAAACATCTTTCCACAGTGATGATATATTGTGGGGGACTATCAAAGACGCTAGAAAAACCCCTTCAACACATTAAGAAACCGATGACAATAACTGAAGCATAAGCAACTCCAGAGTAATTTACACTTACCATTCTGTGTTTCAAATGCAACCATTCTTCATCTCTATGTCTTAAGGGTTAAGTCCATGTTTTGCAAGTTCTCTATTTAATTTCCTAATATTTTTTCCTCCTATCACACATCACTCAGGTCTTTGCTATAATCACTGTAAACATCCTGTCTCATTCACTGCCATGCAGCTAAGTGATAGTACTCCAATGATGTCACTCCCGGAACAGACGCTGAAATGCAAGAGCTAGTTAGTCATGGGTGCCGCAATGGATTATAAATGTAATTGTTGCAAATTGTAGAACAGAGTGTACAACAGTATTACAAACAATATATAACATATTAGAGCAAAGTTGAGGATTCTTGTCAGAGACCCTATACAAGTGGAGCTAGAGTTAGGGTTTGTGTTTGTGTTATGGTTATGGTTAGGTTGAGGTTATAGTTACAGCTAGGGTTAGGGTTTGTATCAGGATCTGGTTAGGGTTAGAAATCTGGAGTTATCATTGCATAGATGTTTTTAAAATAAACATTCCAAAAAATTAAGTAAGAAATTCCAACAGAAAACATACCATTCAGTTTATTTTCTATTCCTAATGTGGATGCTAATAGCAGTGGCATAATAAAGTTATACTACACCACCAGTCCAATCAGTCATTAGTACTAATTGCATTCATTAAGCCACTAATGACCTAAATCCTGTTTTCCTCTCTCGCCCATATAGACTTTGTTTCTCTGCTTGTCACTGTCAAGGCTGATTTTTTTAATGTTTTAATTTTATTTGTGAATTATCAAATGAATGGACAAGGCCTTATAACGAGGAATGCCTCTATTCCTGTCTAAATTGAATTAGGCCTGTGGTTTGAGTCATTTTCTGTGTTTGTGTTTGACAGCTGCCATCTGTTTGCCTGAGAGCTGCTCTATTAATAAGACATTCACATTGAGATGGGCCTTTATTCTCGCCTCACTCTCCATTACCATGGAAATTGTCACAAGGTGCCAAAGCCCAGGAAGCACAGACAAAAGGAAGCATTTTAAAATACACCTGAGCCAAAAAAGAACAAAACTGTGCGGTCTAATTAAGGCTGCGCATATTTATTGACGGGGGAATTCACACAGGAGCATACGCTCATGAACAGAAAGAATTGCAAAAAATAAATACATGATCTCATTGTTGCTATGATGTTATGCAAAGTCAAAGAAATATGAAAGTATGCATGGTAGCCATGCATACTTTCCATTTCACTCATATACACTTTTTGTAATCAAAAAAAAAATAAAAAAAAAAAAAAAAAAAATTTTTTTTATTGCTTCAGCAACACTAAATACAACAGTCATAGACAGCAGGCTACTTTCTGGTATAGTAATCTCTTAGTAATCACGGCGAATTGGTTCCAGACCAGGACGCGATAAGTAATTTTCAATAACGTAGGACTCCTTTCTTATACAAGGTAATGTTTTAGTAGGTATAAAACCTGTTTGCCACCTTCTAATTATGTTTTTTACATTGACACATGAAATAACACCCATGTAGTTACCTTGACACTCATATGAGCCAATAGAGCAAGCATAAAATTTGAAAATTAGCCATTTAAGTCATAACAACGTGGAATACGACTGCAACAGTAGCCTGTGTTTTTATTATGAAAATGAATTTTATGTAATTACTATTGTGCCTGTTGGGAAATCATTCAAACCTACAATAAAAGCCTGTTATTCCGGAGATCCAGTACAAACTGTATGTATCACAGAACATAAAAGTAACATTACTAACACCCAGTAACCAATGTAGAATACCACATATCACAATTTGAATCCATGTTCTGAATGCCTTATACTGTATTTGTATTTTAGTTCATTTATTGCGGTCACGTCCGGAATATATTAAACGCAATAAATGGACGACTGGTACAACTGTACTTCTTTGTCGGAAGTACCAACAAAAACAAATACTGTGGTTGTCGTTCTGGCAGCCAATATTAACCTTTTTCCTCTTTTACTTCCATGTTGACAGCCACCCCCCAACCCTTTTAAAAGCTTGAACAAGAACAAGGAATTCCAAACTGGCCGCTTTGTTCGGTATTCTGATCACACACTTCTCTTCCTCCAGTAATACAAGTCTACTTTAAAATTCATAACTACATTTAGGAGGGGGGTTGGGGGCTGATGGAATATTTCCAAGGAGCTTACTTGTGCAAAAAATACAATTTGCCTTGGCATATTTAACAAGTTCAGCTGCTCCTTGTAGACGACACACAGTACTAATAGGAAAAATAAGGACTGGTCAGGGCTGGAAAAATGTCAAGCTAGCCCTATGAAGAAAAAAGTTACACTGTCTTTTAACAATCTGCAGGCAAGGAGGCCCTCTGAAATGGAATCAAACCCGGTGAATTGATTAAGATTGGTCCGTGCGCGCATTAAACATGCTTATTGGGGAAAAGGTGGTGGGGGGTGCACCTCTCCAAGGGGTCGCTTTAACATTCAACCTCCACTCAATGTGGCCTTCGTTGAAAGTTCCCTAGAAATCCTGCTTTGAAAAAAGAATAAAATACTGCAGCATGTGGAAAAAATAGATAACACGCTCTTTCAATTGGAATATGAATTGCTCATCTCATGCTTTAGTATTAATCTCTGGCCTTTTTATTCACCCCAGTCCTTTTGTGTTAAAAGAGGACAGGAAGAAAGGGGGAAGGCAATGGGGGAAGGAGACAGGAAAAAGAGAAATATTGGATATTGTGGGATGTCCTGTTCTGAATTAGGTCAGCACCAATCAAATCTTAAATGTTCTTCCCCTACTTGAAGTAATAATAGTCATGGTTTTATTGTGAAAGAGAAACAGAGACCCCTACTGGCTCTCATAAAACATTACTAAGAATATAGCACATCACTGACACCTGGCGGTCACATTATATATAAAGTATACAGCATATACTGTATATGTTTTAAGTCTTGGTGCACACACGATATACAAGTCTATATATATCTATATATATATAGTCTAGTCTAGTCTAGTCTCTCTCTCTCTATATATATATATATATATATATATATATTGTTATTTATCACAGTTGTTTGTGATTTTCCCCTTTCTTAAAAAAAATATAAATAAAGGAAAAGATTAAAAAATCAAATTTTTATTTTTATTATTATTATTCCTGCTTTTGTCTCCACTCATTTTGTATGTCTCTCCTGCTACATTTCCTTGTTAATCAAAATAAATTCAACATCTTCCCCCACGCTGCCTTCCCCCCGTAGCAGATCCGACAGGCTGATTTCCAATTTCACTATAGTTCGGGAGAATGAGATGGACATGGCCCTCCTGCTGTTACCACGGTAACGCTGCAACAAGAGGAGAGTGAGCAAAAAGGAGGAGGAGAAGGGAAGTAGATGTGATCAAACGTGAACGCTATTCACATGTGATAGTTTCAATACACACGGCTCCTGTATGTGTTGTTTTGGGTCTCTTTGTCTTGCATTTGCAGCATCTAATGCTGCTTTGACGCAGTACAAGCACATTTGCTATAGCAGCAAGAGGCCCAATTGCCTCCATCGCACACTCCACTCACATCGTCACCATCACATCACACCAAGTCCATTCTTTGCACATCTGTCTGCATGCAATAAACATCCCCCTGCAACAGTCTGCTTGTTAACCATGATGATGACATGAGGTATTACATCTTACTACCACATTTAAGAGTGTGTGACTGTGGGTGCAGGAACACACCACTGCTCTGCAATAAGACTGTCAACTGTTTTTTTAGATGCGAGTTTTCTCGCTGCTTCGAAATGCTAACCCAAATATGGGTACGAGCTGCTATTTAACGGCAGGCATAGCCGAGGACAGCTATTTGGGGGTTTACTGTATGTGTAACAACATTCAAATAAAAAGCACAAAATGAATACAGACCTACCATCCACGAGCCTGGGCGTGTGTATAGTACAAATATGCACATTAGCACTCAATAAGGTCATCAAATCTTACCATTGAGAATTCCCAAATAGTATCAGCAGATTACTATCAGCAGATAAGTTATGACTTAACTTTGGACCAAATATTATTAGTCACTGTTAAATATTTTAATCAATTGACAGCCCTAATTGTAATGCTAATTTTAATATATTTCTGCTATTAAATGTAATTATAAAAATATGGAAAACAAATACTGTAATATTTATGTGTACATATAAAATGTATATCTTGAAATATACATTTGTTAAATATAGGAATATGCTAATCAATATAAAGTTTATATATATATATAACTTATACACAATTTATTTTAAAACTAATGCAAACATAAACAAGTACTTCAATGAGAATTTAATATTTTAATATTTTTGTACTTGATGGAAAGTGTAAATATACAAGTGGTGGGAATTTATGTTTCCCTGTTTTCAAGGCACATCTGTGCAAACAATAAATCACATAAAACTAAAAGTTTATTACATGTTATGTACAAACAACCCTTAAGAAGGCACACCTTTGTTTAAATAAGAATATATGGTTGTTTTTAATTTTGAAGGACCTTGTGTTGAAGAATACATATATATATTATTCATTATTTGTTCTCTGTTCTCTAAGAGCAGTGAGAAGGCTCCAATGATGACACAAAAAGTATGACGTTTAAATGAACATATTCAACAAGATTGTTGATTAAACAAACACATAAACAATCTAGTGAATGTGTGTTAATTCAAGAGCTCAAAAAGAGGCGGACCTTTGTCATGTAAGTATCCCACCTACTTTTTAGGCCATTTGTGTCAGTAGTCCTCTAGAGGGTTTTTATTGTGCCGCTAAGCAAAAATAAACGGAATTAAAATTGGCTTAAAAATAAGTGAAAGCAACTAAAAAATGAATAAATGCTTCCATCTTTTTGAGATCACGCAGTGATCGGTCATGTCGCCCTGTCGTTTACTTAAGCTGCCTTCTTTTAAATGAAGATGTTTGTCCAACATCAAACCAAGACATTTGTAAGACATATACAGTACAAAAGGCAATCCATTCATGACACGTGATGATAGATATAGATGCTAAACAAATCATACATGAATTATGAATTAATGTGCTAAACTGCTGCTTAGTTACTGTCCAACCTATTTACCTTTTTAAAAGAGGAGAATCCATCACGGCTGGGCTCCATCATCGTTTAAAGTCTGTTGGGGTTGTTTTTTGTCGGTATTATTTGTTATTTACCTATGGCTAATAGTTCTGGACATTATCATGCCAGGAGTCCAAGGCGTTTGACTTTAGCAGAAAGAAAAGAGTGGATGATGAACACTATGGTCTTGGGGCAAGAATGAAGATCCAGTTGCTGAAGACAAAAAAAAAAGATGTTTTATTATAATGGCAAACCATACTTTTTTTGGCACAGGAATACATACTTTAGACATCACATTTATTACCACACATACACTCCTAATTCGAATTTTAGGATCAATTGCAAGAATTTAGGAACAGGTCCTAAGCAGAGCTTCAAAATGCAAAAAGAATGGCAGTGAGAGAAAAAAATATAAAATGTTGAAAATGGTCATAATAGGAAATAGTAACGAGCCATTTGTCATTTTGCATTTTGGAGCTCAACTAAGTCCGAGGCCATGGTTCTCAGTCGGAAAAGGGTGGACTGCACCTTCCCGGTTGGGAGGTCTTGTCTCAGGTGGAGGAGTTCAAGTATCTCAGGGTCTTGTTCACAAATTATGCAAGGTCGGAGCATAAGCTCGACAGGCGGATCGGCACAGCGTCTGCAGTAACTCCGTCGGACCGTTGTGGTGAAGAGAGAGCTGAGCCGGAAGGCAAAGCTCTCAATTTATCGATCGATCTGTGTTCCCACCCTCACCTATGGTCATGAGCTTTTGGTCATGACCGAAAGAACAAGCTGAAATGGGTTTCCTCCGTAGGGTGGCTGGACTCACCTTAAGACAGTAGTCATCTGTATTAACTTGAAATATTTATCAGAATTAATTGGTTAATTCATTTAATAGTAATTTTGGGCAAAAATGTGTATTTTGCATTGTCACATTTTGATACATTTTGATATGAGTACTGACAAAGAGTTATTCCAGTATGATGCTGGCATTCATGGTTTGAATTTGAGCTTCACTTTTTTGTCCACTGGTTGTACTCCGAGTCTCTTGCGGATGACAGTGCTTTCACCCTATCCCTAAGGGAGAGCCCAGCCACCCTGCAGAGAAAACTCATTTCAGCCACTTGTACCCGTGATCTTGTCCTTTCGGTCACTACCCAAAGCTCATGACCATAGGTGAGGGTAGGAACGTAGATCGACCGGTAAATTGAGAGCTTTGCCTTTCGGCTCAGCTCGCTCTTCACCACGACAGACCAGTGCAGAGTCCACATCACTGCAGACGCCGCACCAATCCGCCTGTCCATCTCGCGTTCCATCCTTCCATCCCTCGTGAACAAGACCCCGAGGTACTTAAACTCCTACACCTGAGGCAGGACATCATCCCTGACCCGGAGATGGCAATCGACAATTTTCCGGGCGAGAACCATGGACTCGGATCTGGATGTGCTGATTTTCATCCCAGCACCTTCACACTCAGCTGCGAACCAATCCAGTGAGAGTTGAAGGTCACTGCTCGATGAAGCCAACAGGACCATGTCATCTGCAAAAAGCAGAGACCGAATCCTGTGGCCACCAAACCGGAACCCATTAATGCCCTGGATGCGCCTATAAATTCTGTCCATTAAATTAATTAACAAAATCGATGACAAAGGGCAGCCCTGGCGAAGTCCAACCGTCACTGGAAACAAGTCCGTCTTATTGCTGGCAATGCAAACCAAACTCTGACAATGGTCATACAGGGAACGAACCGCCTGGATTAGGTGGTCCAATATACCATATTCCTGGAATACTGCCCAAAGTACTCCCCGAGGAATACAGTCGAATGCCTTCTCCAAGTCCACAAAACACATGTAAACTGGTTGGGCAAACGCCCATGCACCCTCAAAAACGGCCTGATAGGACTCTTTCTTCTGCTTGACGGCATTCCTCACCGCTGGTGTCCACCAACGGGTTCTTGGATTACCCCCACAACAGGCACCGACCACCTTACGGCCACAGCTCCGTCAGCCGCATCGACAATGGAGGCACGAAACATCGTCCACTTGGACTCAATGTCTGCTGCCTCCCTCGAAACATGGTCAAAGCGCTCCCGCAGGTGGGAATTGAAACTCCTTCTGACAGGGGACTCTGCCAGATGTTCCCAGCAAACCCTAACAATGCGTTTGGGTCTGCGTGGTCTGACCGGCATCCTCCTCCACCATCGGAACCAACTAACCACCAGGTGGTGATGGGTTGACAGCTCCGCCCCTCTCTTCACCCGAGTGTCCAAAACATGTGGCCGCAAGTCCGACAACACAGCCACAAAGTCAATCATCGAACCCAGGGCCCAGGGTGTCCTGGTGCCAAGTGCACATGTGGACACCCTTATGCTTGAAGATGGTGTTTGTTATAAACAATTTGTGACGAGCACAGAAGTCCAATAACAAAGCACCGCTCGGGTTAAGATCAGGGGGGCCGTTCCTCCCAATCACACCTCTCCAGGTCTCACTGTCGCAGCCAACATGAGCCTCACCCAGTAGAACAAGGGAATCCCCTAAAGGGAGCACTCTCTAGTACTTCCTCTAAGGACTCCAAAAAGGGCTGGTATTTTGAACTGCTGTTTGGCGCATAAGCACAAACAACAGTCGCCTCTCATTGCTGGCAACAGCAGAGTGGAATGAAGTCCATCCCCTCTCGAGAGGTCTAGTTCTAGAGCCCTTGCTGTGCGTTGAGGTGAGTCTGACTATATATAGCTGGAATTTCTCCATCTCACGCACCCGCTCAGGTGGAGCTTTAATACTTTAAGATTGCTGATTTGCTTATTTCACTGTCAAACAAAAAGGAATTTCGCCTCGGACAGATCATCCAATCACCATGCAGAAGTCGAGTGCCCGGGCCAGCCCACTGTCCCATCAATTCCCTGAGACGCTAATAATAACAGTGATTAATCTGGTTAGTCACATTGGACTGTTATTATTTTAAACAGTACTGTATTTCACCACTTTTTTTGGACATTTTAGGGCAGGTGTCAGGAACCTTTTCGGCTTTGAGAGCCATGAAAGCCATATACTTTCAAATGTATTTCCATGAGAGTCAAATCATTTTTTTAAAACTTTAATAAACAAACAATAAGCAAGAATATTCATTCATTTATTCTATTTCTATACCGCGTATTCTCATTAGGGTCACGGATATGCTGGAGCCTCTTCCAGCTGATTTTGGGCGAGAGGCGGGGTACACCATGGACTGGCAGCTGAAACTGATTAAGAACCCTCTCTGCTACTTACCTGACCAGATCAATATCCCAGAAGTTTGACTGATAGGTTACTATACTGTAATTAAAAAGTGTTCCTCAAATTGCAATAGCAGTGTATATACTGTATAATAACAGTCAATATAGCTAAATCTGCAGAGATTACCCTTTTGACAGAGATGGCAGAAAAAACCCAACGAAAAATATGGCAAAACCATGCAGCACCAAAAGTCGTATTAATTGTAAGAAGTATTTCATTTACTATTTGGTAGCTTCAGTGTAATAATGTCATTAAAAAGTATAAATTCAGAGACGGTTGAGGCCACGGACTCCTCATCTCTTTTGGCTGACTTTTACTGACTGACTTTCTACTGCTGTAGTTTTTCATTTGGCTTAGATCAACATCTCTGTTGATAGCATGGTGCGGTACCTGGACGCTACAGAGGTTGCACAAGTAGTCCAACTCCTCCAGGATGGCACATCAATACGTACCGTTGGAAGAAGGTTGGCTATGACCTCCAGCTGGCCACTGGTGTGAATGTTTCTGACCAAACAATCAGAAACAAGCTCCATGAGGGTGGGCTGATGGCCCAACGTCCTGTAGTGGGCCCTATGCTCACTGCCCTGCACGGTAGAGCTCGATTGGCATTTGCCATAGACCACCAGGGTTGGCAACTACGCCACTGACACCCTGTACTCTTCACCAATAAGAGCAAGTTCAACCTGAGCACATGCGACAGACGTGAAAGGGTCCGGAGATGCCGTGGAGAACGTTATGCTGCGTGCAACATCATTCAGCATGACCGGTTTGGTGGAGGGTCTGTGATGGTCTGGGGAGGCATATCCCTGGAAGGACGCACAGATCTCTACATGTTAGATAATGGCACCCTGACTACTATTAGGTATCGGGATGAAATCCTTGGACCCATTGTCAGAACCTATGCTGGTGCAGTGGGACCTGGGTTCCTCCTGGAACACGCCAATGCCCGACCTCATTGGCTATAGTATGCAGGCAGTTCCTGGAGGATGAAAGAAGTGATACCATTGACTGGCCCCCACGTTCACCTGACCTAAACCCAATAGAACACCTCTGGGACATTATGTTTAGGTCCATCTGGCGGCGCCAGGTTGTTCCTCAGACTGCCCAGGTCCAGATCTGGGAGGAGATCCCCCAGGACACCATCTGTCATCTCATTAGGAGCATGCCCCGAAGTAGTCAGGCATGCGTACAAGCACGTGGGGGCCACACAAACTACTAAGAATCATTTTGAGTTGCTGCAATGATTTTGCCAAAATGGACCAGTCCGCTGAATCATTTTTTTACTTTTATTTTTGGGGTGTCTTTGATTTCCCCCCACTATAGGATGATCATTTTCATTTCTATCAAATTATGTGGCATCATTTTATTACTGGTACATCACCTACTTGTTATCAGGAAAAATATTCAAGATCATTTTTTCCCCTCGTTTAAATCTGATGTGTTTTCAAAGTGTTCCTCTAAATTTTTGAGCAGTGTTTACTTTAATACTTTGAGCAGTATTATTTATATTATTATATACTATATTACTTTTTTACATCTCGTTATTCAGTAATTATTTAGTTTTGGTGCCAAGACCCACAAAATATGTGAAAGATGGGTTGGATGGGTCGCAAAGATGGCAGTTTTCTGAAGGGTCAGTTTTTGGCCATTTTTTTTCCGGTCAGCTGCATTTTTTTTTAGTTCCTGAAGTGCCATTTGTCTTGTTCGGGAGGTTGGGAAAACATACGACACATTAATTGGGGGTTCAAGGCAGGACCCAAAGATGGCAAAATCCCCAATGGATGGTTTACAATACATACTCATGTTTTACATTTTTAACGTTATTGTTAACACTGTGTGTTATTTAAGGTTTTACTTTAAAATATCAGTGGGAAAAAATGAAAATCAATACATTTTATCATGTTAAGAAGTGTCTGCGAGTCAGATGCAGTCATCAAAAGAGCCACATCTGGCTACCAGGTTTCCTACCCTTGTTTTAGGGGAAGCTGAGTTTCCCTTGCAGTCTTAGAGCAATTGCCAATGGTGGGATCTTATTTGTTCATATGATGGACACAGAGCAATGAACTATCTCATGCTTTGTCTCCTTTCTGCTTCATGTCCTCCCCCACCACCGTGAGGCCTTCAGGTGCACTCGTAATTGTGAATGTTAGGCGCAAAATGTTTTTCATTTTGAGTCACTTACCCCTATAACAATTGGCATACACCTGGGGGTACATGTACCCCACTTTGGGAATTTATGCCCTCAGAATAGGGTGAGGAGCTCAGCCATGGAGGATTGGCTGAGAGTAGAGCCGCTACTCTTTCACATTGAGAGGAGCCAGTTGAGGTGGCACGGGCATCCAGTCCAGATGCTTCCTGCACGCCTCCCGGGTGAGGTGTTCGGGAGAAGGCCCCTGGTCAGACCTAGAACACCCTGGAGGGATTATGTCTCACAGCTGGCCTAGGAACACCCTGGGGGTCCTACCAGTGGAACTGGAAGAGCTGGCCGCGAAACGGTAAGTCTGGCCTTCCTTACTGAGACTGCTGCCCCCGCCAACCGGATAAGCAAAAGAAAAAGGAATGGAATGGAAAAAAGGTAATAGTTAACTCCAAATTGTCCATAGGTAGCAGCATACCCCTGCGTCTGAGGGTAAAGCGGCACAAAAATGAATACATATAAAAAAATTAAATATAATGTAATTATGGAATGATATAATCACATTTTGCATTTCATAGCTTAAAATTATAAAGATATTGTGTTTTTCCTGTCATATGAAAAAATAAACACAAACTAAACAAATTATTGAAATAAATAATAGTATATTTGTGTGAGAGAAATTATTTTTAAAAATACATTTAATAGTATAACATTGTATTTGTACAAAAAACAGCGCGATTGCTCATACATTATTTTTTAATTTTAGTTAACAGTTTTGTCAATGGTCAAGAGGCAGCCAAATATACATACTGAAGAGATGCTTTATTGCTGTTGAGTAATCAAAGTCCCCCTTTGTCACTCTCACTCATCAAATTTGCTCATCAGGAAATTTAAAAGCATGAGCTTGACTTACAATTTCAGCCTCGGGCCCTCCAAAGTCGAGGAACATCATGCGGACGCCATCGTCTGACGACATTCTTAGGCGTTCAAAAGGATGCTGCAGGAGGATGTTTTTCTTGACACCCATCTCTTCGGTGAATAGGGTGAAGCCCTCGTCAATGTGCACTCCCAGGGTGCATTCCTGTCCATTCCAGCTACAGGCTACCAGGGAAAGTTATAAGCAGATTACTGTTGCTGTCTATTATTATTGTAGTACAGTATAACTGTATTTAATCATACTGGAAACGGTGTCTAATAATTTGACTTATTACCACCAGAGGGCACCCTTACACAACAAAAGCCTGAATCCTCAGCTTGATTGAGTAGCTTGTAAAATGTATTTTTACTCTACTTTAAATTGTTATTATGATATAAACTCTTGACTCATTCAATATTTCCAGGGTGCAGGTGGGCTGTGTCAAGAGTAAAAATGATAAAGATCATTTAGAAAAAGGGTTGTCAAACTTTTTATACCAGGTACCAACTCAAAAATAATTTGCTCTGCAAGTACCACTGTTTTGTTACCATGAATATTATACCACAGGAGTGCAAAAATTAAAAGGAAATACATGTGAAAATATTTCTATTCTTTTTCCATTTTGTCCATGATTTTCCTGTTTTGTTTTTGTCTTTTTCATTTGTTCCATACAAGCTGGCGAGTAAAGGCAAAGCTAAAACAGATGGTCATTCTGCCACGGGCAATTTCCTATTTATTTGTTTTTAATTATGAGAATAGATGCTCTGATATTTATGATTGATTACAGTATTTCATGTATTCTCTAATTGTGAATGGCTCTCCAACTCATGTACAGCCAAGTGTTGCCAACTTTTCAACAATTTTCTCACTAAATCTGGAGACTTTCCAAACCTTATTTTCTCAAAACAACTAGAGAAAAATGTACAAACTTTTCCCGATGTCGTTGGGAGATTTTTATGGTATTTGCAGACATAAAAGTGAAAGCACATATTGTTCTGAGCTCTGACTGCACAGTCAGTCAGCTGCCGCTGCACATCACCTGCCTCTCCTGGAGTCACCACCTTGGCAATTAGCGTGAGAACATAGCTACAGTCCACTTCTCGTTTCAAAACATATTGCTATGCTCCTGTTAATTACATTGTTTTATTTTACAGTGTAGTAACTTGTTTCAGACTCAACTCAAAACTTCTTCACCTTTTTTTCTCTCCCAAGCAATGAGACTCACTGCATACACTAGCCTACCTCCCCCTCCTTTGCTCATCCAATCAGCAGTCAGAAGACAAGTCTAGATGCATTCACGGACTTGGTGGTGAGTCAGATATTTCACATTCTATTCAAAAATACACATTTCCCTTAACTTGGTGTTTAAAAAAATCAGGAGGGTGAAGAGAGCCGCAGGTTGCTGAGCCCTGTGCATGGTGGTGTGATAGCCAAGGATACATTTAAACATAGCTACTACATAGCAACTGCAAGATGGAATCGTGGGATCAATTATGGAGTAGTGACCCTGGCGGACTGTGGGAGGGTCATTGGTTTGCCTTTGCTTTTACTCGCCAGCCCCTAATAGAACAAATGGAGAGGACAAAGACAAAAGAGGAAAATGTATATATATTTTTAAATGATTGATTCTATTTATATTTCTATTCAATGTATTTTATTTTAGTTTTGGCGCGCCTGTGATTCCATAGATTATGTGGCTTGCACACTCATAAGTAAATGGCTTGTGGCATATGAAGTATGTTAAAATAAAATTGAGTGAATCTTTGGTTAATATTTGTATTTATGTGTATTTTGTATTTATTTTAGGGCTGCACAAAAAATTGCAATCTCACGTTACTCTATTTCTGCAAGCTAATTCCTGAATAAGGACGAGTTTTAAATTGTATTTAATGAATTGTCCATAGGTATCAATGTGTGTGTGAATGGTTGTGTGTCTGCCCTGTGATTGACTGGTGACCAGTCCAGGGTGTTCCCCCTGCCTCCCCCCAAAGCCAGCTGGGATAGGCTGCAGCATACCCGCGACCCTAATATTGTATCTAACAAGATGTTATTTTTAGTTACAAAAATGTTTCCTGACCACCACTAGATGAACTCCGCCTACCACCAGTGGTACTCGTGCCACAGTTTAAGAATCAAAGCAAAACAAGCAAATAATTATTAGAGGTGATTATTAACAGGGTTTGAGGACCCATCCTTTCTTAGTACATTTCATTGACTCTGCCAAGGGGATTGTGCTTAAATGTCATTTAAATATTCACTCATAAAGGGAACTGAAAGCAAATTTGTTGCCACACATGAGTAGCTAAAGAATAATGGATGTACCTGTTGTGACCTCCTTGATAAGCTCGGCAGCATTGTGGCAGCCGTCAACCAGCAGGTGAGTCCAAGTGGACAGCTCCTTGGCAGAGTCCACCCTGAACACGTGTGTCTCCACACCTTGCTTGGTTCCTGAACGCAAGCCGAAGGACAACTCCGAGTCCACGAGGGGTGAGGTTTTTCCTGGGCCGGAATGGACCAGTCTAAACACAGCGTTACAGTTATGTTTGCGGAATCAGTGTGAGGGTGGAACAACATGACTCATAAGTTCTGATCGCTAATATTTTCCAAAGTAAAAAAAAAAATAGATAAAAAAATAGGGACAGACATGGAAAGAGTGAGCATGTGCCTTTATTACCAGACCCAAACAAACCAAGGGAAATTGTGAACTTCACTAACCTAGTAGTGATGAGAGGATGGCTCTTTGTGGGACTGCTGAGGGTGTCTTTGCTTTCAGGCATGGAGGGGTACAGGAGCAGCTCTCGGTTGGTCAGCACAGCGAGTACTGGCCTCTCGGGACCCTGCACAACCTGCACACATTACATTTGTTGACAACTAGTACACAAACCGCAAAATACAACACATGAAAGTGATAGTAGCCTCACCACCGAGCAGGCCCCTCTTGCTGCATTAACATCACACGTATTATTAAAATATGAAATGGCCAAACAATATTAATTTGTCTCAGTACTATACATTATAGATCTTCAATTTACCTTTACATTTTCATCACTCTTTATGCCACTATGAGATTCTTTGCCTCTGCCCAGAAATGTATTTGTTTGTTAATTTTATTTAATACATTTATTTTTCAATTGTAATAATGATTTTTAAAAATTCTACAAATATCATATCCTTAATAATAAAGGTACAGAAAAATCTTTCAAAATCACTCACAAAGTAATATGTAATCTTAATTCCATTCCATTCTGTTTGCTTCCTCTTATCCGGGTCTGAATCCGGGTCGCGGGGGCAGCAGTTTCAGTAGGGAAGTCCAGATTTCCCGGTCTCCGGCAACCTCTTCCAGCTCCACCGGGAGGACACCAAGGCGATCCCAGGCCAGCTGTGAGACATAGTCCCTCCAGTCCCTCTAATCTCACTCCAGTAAACGCTGAAGGTCCCAGCCTGATGAGGCCATAAGGACCACATCGTCTGCAAATAGCAGAGACGAGATCCTAAGGTCACCAAGATGGACTCCCTCTACGCCTAGAAATTCTGTCCATGAAAATTATGAACAGAATCAGGGACAGCAGGGACTTACTGCTGGCTACACTGCCACTGCTGGCTACGCGACCGGGACGAAAACCACATTGCAGCTCCTGTAACCGAGGTTCAACTAACGGTCGTACCCTTCTCTCCAGCACCCTGGATTAGACTTTCCCAGGGAGGCTGAGGAGTGTGATCCCCCTATAGTTGGAACACACCCTCCGGTCACCCTTTTAAAAAATGGGGACCACCACCCCGGTCTGCCAGTCCAGAGGTACTGTTCCCGACTTCCATGCAATGGTGTAGAGACGTGTCAACCAACACAGTCCCCCAAAATCCAGAGCCTTGAGGAATTCAGGGCGGAACTTGTCCATCCCTGGAGCCTTGCCATTAGGGGGTGTTTTAACTACCCCAATTACCTCAGCCACGGTGATAGAACTGTCCACGTACGTATCCTCAGACTCTGCTTCCTCTACGGAGGGTATGTCAGTGGGATTGAGAAGGGCCTCAAAAACTTCCTTCTCCTCCCACATCCGAGTTTTTGCCTCTCCCACCGCCAAAGCCACGTGCCGTTTGGCCTGCCGGTACCTGTCAGCTGCTTCAGGAGTCCCGCAAGCCATCCATGCTTGATAGGACTCCTCCTTCAGCTTGACAGCAGCCCTAACCCCTAGTGTCCACGATCAGATTCGGGGCTTGCCTCCACGACTGGCACCGACCACCTAGCGGCCGCAACTACAGCTGGCTGCCTCAGCAATGGAGGCACGGAATACGGCCCATTCAGACTCAATATCCCGGTCCTCCCTCGAGATGCAGGCGAAGCTCTGCTGGAGATGATCGTTGAAGACTCGACGAACGGGAGACTCTGCCAGACGTTCCCAGCACACCCTCACTATGCGTTTGGGTCTACCAGGTCTGTCCGGCATCCTTCCCCGCCATCTAATCCAACTCATCACCAGGTGGTGGTCAGTTGACAGCTCAGCCCCTCTCTTCACCCGTGTGTCCAGAACATGCGGACGCAGGTCTGATGATACGACCACAAAGTCAATCATAGACCTGCGACCTAGGGTGTCCTGGTGCCAAGTGCACTTATGGACATCCTTATGTTCAAACACGGTGTTTGTTATGGACAAACTGTAATTCGCACAGAAGTCCAGCAACAACACACCGCACGGGTTCAGGTCAGGGAGGCCGTTCCTCCCAACCACGCCCATCCAAGTCACACCATCATTGCCCACATGGGGGTTGAAGTCTCCCAGTAGAACTATGGAGTCACCAGCTGGGGTGCTCTCCAAAACCCCTCTGATAGACTCCAAGACGGCTGGGTACTCTGAACTGCCATTCGGCGCATATGCACAAACCACAGTCAGGACCTTTTTCCTAGCCTTAAGGCGTAGGGAAATAACCCTCTCGTTCACCGGGGCTGACTCCAGCATAGAGGCACCAAACCGGGAGGCTAACAATATGCCCACACCTCTCCCCTGCAGCAACTCCAGAGAAGAACAAGGTCCAGCCCCTATTAAGGAATTTGGTTCCAGAGCCCAAACTGTGGGTTGAGGTGAGTCCGACTATATCTAGTTGGAATGTCTCCGCTTCTTCCACAAGCTCAGGCTCCTTCCCCACCAGAGAAGTGACATTCCATGTCCCAAGAACCAGATTTGGCCGCCGCAGACCAGGCCACCCGGACAACCGCCCTCAACCACTGGCCAAATCGCATTGCACCGGACCCTTATGCATGCCCCTGCAGGTGGTGGGTCTGCGGGGTTTTTTTTAATCCTAATCATGAAGAAATGATTTATTTAATCCTAATCATAAAGAAATTAAAACAGATAATCAGTTCTGAGGAAAATTAAGAAAAGAAGCAAAATACATTCATTAATTTTCTATGCTGCTTATCCTCAATTAGGGTCGCAGGTATGCTGGAGCCTATCCCAGCTGGCTTTGGGCGAGAGGCGGGGTACACCCTAAACTGGTCGCCAGTCAATAGCAGGGCACAAATAGACAAACATTCACACTCACATTCATACCTATGGACAATTTAGAGTCGCTAATTAACCTAACATGCATGTTTTTGGAATGTGGGAGGAAACTGGGGTACCCAGAGAATACACACACACGCACGGGGAGAACATGCAAACCCCACACAGAGATGCCCAACGGAGATTCAAACCCAAATTTTCCAGATCTCCTGTGTGGTCAACGTGATAACCACTCGACCACTGTGCGGCCCAAAATGCAGCTATATGTCATTATATTTCATCAAGCTGCACAATTAAACCATTTTTAAAAACAATATTTGTACCAGAAAGTAGACAGCTAACTGATAAAGTATATTTGTGTGTACATTTGTATTTTATTTTAATTTACTTTTAATTTTCTTCTTGTTTCGTTATTTATTTACAGAGAAATAATTTCAACAAATAATTTCATACATACATACATATACATATTTATACAGTATATATATATATATATAAATATATACACACACACACACACACACACATATATATAAAATATATTTGGGTCTATATATAAAAAATAAAATAAATTATATAGTAATAAAAATTATACATGGATAATTATACACTGTATATACAATTTTGTATTATTTTCATGTATTATTATTATATATATTGTTGTATATTTTTTCTTACTACAGTGTTATTATTGTTATTATATTGTATTATTAATTACTATTATATTTTATTATCATTACTATATTATAATTATTATACTATTATTATAAACATTATTATTAGTACTAGAAGTAGTATTATGTTATTTATAATTATTTGTATTTATTTGTTTATTTATTTTAACCCTCATAACAATTAAAAATGGTACAGTCCACTGGTCTACACATACTACATGCTAACATCCCCTACCTGTTCTATAATCCAGCCCAGGTGTTTGACTTCCATGCCAGGCTGCAAGCTCTTCATTCCCTCTTTGGCTTGTGGTAAAAGGTTGGCACTACAAGCCTGGATGGCATTGTACCAAGACTGGGCCATGGCTGAGTCTTTGGCCCGCAGGAACACAGAGTTCTTTCTATTGGGTGAAATCACCTCAAAATACCTGTCGGAAACAAAGAGAACTGAAATCTATTTTTTTCCTCCAAATGTGGGCTTCTCCTGTGTCATACCGGTTTTCTGTGTCGGGTGGGCACTGCTTGCGGGACACCTGGCACATTTTCAGCAAGATACTGCGGGGCTCCTTCGCCTCGGTGGCAGACAGCTCCACTTCCTTCTGAGGTGTAGGGGGAGGTGAGTCCCATGGCAAAGCTGCACCAGGGGTCCCCGAGCTCTTAAAGAAGGCGGACATCTCTTTGATGTACTTGACTACAAGACATTGAGAATGATGAGGAAAGAGTTGGACCAAAATAAAGACATGGACCCTGGAAATTGCATTCCAAGACAAAGAAAAGAAAATATGTATATTATTTTAAGTCATGTTTTTTCAAATTACTTTTTGAAATTGTTCCAAAGTGTTACCAGGTGTAAAGTGTAATGGTATGTTGTGTTGGTTGAAAATCCTTTTGAATTTCTCAGGCAGTCCTGAAACATATGGGAGGACAATGTTATTTTGTCTGCTTTCTTCCTCATCCACCTTGTTTTTGTTCTCTCTGGAACAAAATGCACTTTTTCACAAACAACCAGCTGAGGTAACCACAGTGTCATCCCTCAGGTGTTATGCTCTTTCTCTTTGGCCTGTGGGCACATTATCAGCTCTGTTTTGTAAGGTTCTGATAACGGCTAGTTTTTATTCCGGTGGGTGCTTTAAGTCAAAAAGTAGGTACGTGTGTGTGTGGGTGTGGACATCATAGTCCAAAAAAAGCCAACTTATTGTTTTTGACATCCTCACATGTGAACTTGATGTTTTTTGTTCACTGGGTTATGTGCTCGGTGAAGGCTAGCACTTCTTAGCATGTAATTTGGACCCATGTGTCATCCTCATATCTGTACCAGTGATTTGGTGATGTTCACTTAAAGAAGTTCCGAGCTCTCGTTTCCATGTCCTCCATGTAGAGGTTGACCAATATAGGGCATATTGGTGAACTCATAGCACAACCGTGCTTTGGTCTGTAAAACATACCCATGAATTCAAAATATGTTGTATTGAGGCAAAGTCCGAGCAATTACATAATACTGCAAAATCGCTCTGTCTTCATATTGCTTTCTGCAATAATATTCAAATTACTCTATAATTCGCATCCTTTTTCCAGCTGTTATGCCTGAGATTGCTCAAAAGTGAAATTCAAGCTGTGTGAGCTCTTCTGCATTATCGCCAGCAAAGACCAATTGCTCCTGTGTATCCATAATGATAGAGAACATGGAGGCTAAAGTGGCCATAACTACACATCATGAGCAACTATGCACTGTGTCTATAAATTTTTAAAATATTACTGCTCACATTTAACAATAAAAGTCTTTCTCCTGCCTTACTCTAAAAAGTACCTAAATCCCTGTATTTATTCCACCTCAACCGCTTTGCAATATGTGTTTTACGCATGATTCCGATTAGAGCTTCTTGGTGTCAATTGATTTTGACATCAGGTATGCAATGTTGAGGGTTTCTCAACTCCATTCACGCTACATTCCGAGAGTGATGCATTAGGTACAACCAGATGATATTTCTTAATATAATGTTGTGCTAAATCAATGAATTAAACCTTTATACTGTATTTTTCATTATGACACACCACTAAACATGTCAATCAAAACTGAGCACTACACTTTTTCAGATGTACCTAATGTTGCGGCCAGTTGGTGCACAGCAGTTGCAAAACACTGCAGTCTTTCGAACAAAGTTATTTATACTTAATCTGAATCTGATGTCCATTTTTACCACTCAACCATGATATTTTTGCACACATGCAACTACAACACACAAGGCTGTGGCTGAGGTATTAGCTTGGCAGGACTGGCCCTAGTGGTAAAATTAGCCTGCAGATGAAATCAGAAAGCTGGAGGTAGGGCTTTGGTTTCAGCTGAGGAAGTGTGAAGTGCTCTCGTCTTGCTGAGGATAAAGAGTCATGTAGGAGAAGAGCCCCAGGACTAGACAACAGGAGTGAGTGAGGGGGGCTTCCACTGCTCCCGAAATAGAGGTTCAGTCAACCATAAAGCCTCTCATACAGCAAATTTGTTTAAAAAACACACACATTAACCTTGTTTTGTGAAACTAAAAATATAATAACAGCACAACCGGCTAGCAGATGTTAGCAATAGTGGTTTGAGAGAACAGATCGGACAAAATAATTTTATAATATTTTTTCACAACTTCATGTAAATGAAACTGTCTTCAGCCTAAATAAATTGACTGGCGTTCATTCAGGAACGTTCATTCACTGTTGTACTGTGAAAAACTATTTGCCTCCTTCCTGACTTTTTATTTCTTTGCATGTTTGTCACACAAAATGTTTCTGATCATCAAACACATTTAATATTAGTCAAAGATAACACAAGTAAACAGAAAAATGCGGTTTTTAAATGAATGTTTTTATTATTCAGGGAGAAAAAAATCCAAACCTACACAGCCCTGTGTGAAAAAGTCATTGCCCCTGCACCTAAGAACTGCTTGGGCAGCCTTAGCAGCAATAACTCAATCAAACGTTTGCCATAACTTGCAACAAGTCTTTTACACGCTCTGGAGGAATTTTGGCCCACTCATCTTTGCACAATTGTTGTCATTCAGCTTTATTTGAGGCTTTTCTAGCATGAAGCGCCTTCTTAAGGTCATGCCACAGCATCTCCATGGGATTCAGGTCAGGACTTTGACTAGGCCACTCCGACGTCTTCATTTGGTTTTTCTTCAGCCATTCAGAGGTGGATTTGCTGGTGTGTTTTGGGTCATTGTCCTGCTGCAGCACCCAAGATGGCTTTAGCTTGAGTTGACCAACAGATGGCCGGACATTCTCCTTCAGGATTTTTTGCTAGACAGTAGAATTCATGCTTCCATCTATCACAGCAAGCCTTCCAGGTCCTGAAGCACCAAAACAACCCCAGACCATCACACTACCACCACCATATTTTACTGTTGGTATGAAATGCTGTGTTACTTTTACGCCAGATGTAACGGGAAACGCACCTTCCAAAAAGTTCAACTTTTGTCTCGTCAGTCCGCAAGATATTTTCCCAAAAGTCTTGGCAGTCATGGAGATGTTTTTTAGCAAAATTAAGACGAGCCTTAATGTTCTTTTGCTTAGTAGTGGTTTGCGTCTTGGAACTCTGCCATCCAGGCCGTTTTTGCCCAGTCTCTTTCTTAGGGTGGAGTCGTGAACACTGACCCTAATTGAGGTAAGTGAGGCCTGCAGTTCTTTAGATGTTGCCCTGGGATCTTTTGTGACCTCTCGGATGAGTTGTCTCTGCGCTCTTGGGGTAATTTTGGGCGGCCGGCCACTCCTGGGAAGGTTCACCACTGTTACATGTTTTTGCCATTTGTGGATAATGGCTCTCCCTGTGGTAATCAGGCCCGGGAGTGGCTACAGAAATTGAACTCACACAGGGCCATGTAGATTTGGAGTTTTTTCCCTCGCTTAATAACATAAACTTTAATTTAAAAACGGCCTTTTGTGTTCAGTTACATTATCTTTTACTAATAGTTAACTATTTTTTATGAGCAGAAACATTTAAGTGTGACAAACATGCAAAAGAATAAAAAGTCAGGAAGGGGGCAAGTAGTTTTTCACACCACTGTGTGTGTGTGTGTGTGTGTGTGTGTATATATATATATATACACACGTATGTACACATATATAATACACTGCCTGGCCAAAAAAAAAAGTTGTCGCCTGGATTTAACTCAGAAAATAGGCACGAGGTTGCTGCAGTTGGTCAGGTCTAGGTTCAGCAACACTATGTGCGCAAAGAATGAGGAATGAAGCTGACTACATGAATATACTAAATAAGCAGGTTATTCCATCAATTGATTTTTTCTTCCTTGGCATATGACAATGCCAAGATTCATCGGGCTCAAATTGTGTAAGAGTGGATCAGGGAGCATGAGAGATCATTTTCACACAAGGAGTCCAGACCTTAACCCCATTAAGAATCTTTGAGATGTGCTGGAGAAGGCTTTGCGCAGCGGTCAGACTCAACCATCATCAGTGCAAGATCCTGGTGAAAAATGTATGCGACACCGGATGGAATTAAATCTAGTAACATTGCAGAAGCTTATCAAAACAATTCCACAGCAAATGTAATCAAAGCTAAAGGCGGTTCAACAACTAGTGCATGGCCTTTTTTTTTGTGCCAATTTTTTTTTGGCCAGGCAGTGTACTGTATATACAGTGTGTGTGTATATATACACTACCATTCAAAATTTGGTCACTTAGAAATGTCCTTATTTTTAAAAGAAAAGCACAGTTTTCTAATGAAGATAACTTTAAACTAATCAGAAATACACTATATTGTATATATTGTACATTGTTAACGTGGTAAATTACTATTCAAGTTGCAAACGTCTGGTTTTTGGTGCAATATCTACATAGCGGGTATAGAGGCCCATTTCCAGCAACTATCACTCTAGTGTTCTAATGGTACGATGTGTTTGCTCATTGTGTCAGAAGGCTAATGAATGATTAGAAAACGCTTGCGCAATCATGTTACCACAACTGAAAACAGTTTAGCTGGTTAAAGAAGCTAAAAAACCGACCATCCTTTGAGCAGGTTGAGTATCTGGAGCATCACATTTGTGGGGTCGATTAAGTGCTCAAAATGGCCAGAAAAAGACAACTTTCATGTGAAACTCGACATTCTATTCTTGTTCTTGGAAGTTAGGCTATTCCTTGCGAGTAATTGCCAGAAATTTCTAATTGACCCCAAACTTTTGAACAATAGTGTATTTACACTCACACTACACTCACTTAATGAGATTAAACGGTAACAAAAATGAATGAATGAATGAATTTATATACATATATATATACACATATATATACATATATATATATATATATATATATATATATATATATATATACATATATCTGTATACAGGGAGGATCTCCCTAAATATTGATATTATCAATACCATATTGATACAAGTGTGATGAGGTAANTATATAAACATATATATATATGAAAAGCAGTCTAGTGAAAATAAACATCATGAAAAGCTCAGAGAGAGAGAAACACCTCTGCCAATATTGAGTGCTCTTTTGTGACCATCCTTAAGGGTAAATATCTATTATGCATTATGGATGTCCCGATTCCAACTATAGGATTGGGATCGGTTCCCAATTCGCTGTCTTTTGAAGAAGATCGAATCAGATCAGCTTCCGCCATCCGAGCCGATCCAGTAACTGCAACAGGAACTGATCCAGCCACACTCCAACATGGTAGTTGTGGTAATTAGCCTCAAAGCTCTTTACACAACTTATTACAAAGCTCAAGTTGCCACTTGATTCTTGCGGATGAAGAAGGAGACGCAACACTACCATGGAGACATGACCCCGGTGTACAGTACTATGGTGAAGATAGTTTCACGTTAAACGCTAGATATTTGGTAGATTCCCCTCACTGTGCCCAAACTCCTTCTTCATGGTGCCGAGAGCTTCCACGGGAAGTCCCGCTTTAACAGCTGGTTGTTAGTAAGGACCGCCAATAAATTAGTATTGCATTAAAGAAAGTCAGTCAAAAATAAAGTCATATTCTAATCTAAATCTTACCACAAATATATCTATAACCATGTCAAATGATTAGTCCTACCCTAAAAGTATTGGAATGACGGCCATGTACCCCGTTTTCCTAAAAACCTACAAACATACACATTTTTTATGTTTAGTAACTTGAAATACTGAACATAATTAATCAACATGGGCGAGCTCATTTTTTGGTCAATGGTTAACCACAGCAATGACCACGGCATTGGCCACCACTAGGGAGCGTTTCACCGTGGCCAATGGTTAACCACAGCAATGACCATGCCATCAGTCACAGACCACGGCATAAGCCACGGCACCGGCCACCACCAGGGGGCGCTTCACCATGGCCGAGCCATTCGCACAGTGGTTGAAATAAGTGACACCTTTTTACTGGCATTTACTTGACTATATTACTAATTCCATT
The DNA here is from genome assembly GCA_024372805.1 of Oostethus manadensis. Lineage (NCBI taxonomy): Eukaryota > Metazoa > Chordata > Actinopteri > Syngnathiformes > Syngnathidae > Oostethus > Oostethus manadensis. The sequence goes on from QODF01000128.1 coordinate 26,689, forward strand.
ACTCTTTTATTTTCCATCCTCACAATAGTTTGTTTTTGTCATTATTACTCCTTTTCAATAATCTTTAACCGTTACGCCACTCCATCGGCCACTACATTGGCCACCACCAGGGGGCGCTTCACTGTGGCCGAGCCATTCAAAGTGGTTAAAATGAGCAACACCATTTTACTGGCATTTACTGGCATTTACTTGATACAATATCAGTGTGCCTTTAAGGGCACACTGATATTGTATCTTATTCATAGACAGATTGAAAGATATCCTTGTACAAATATCCATTCATTCATTCATTTTTACAAATAAATATATAAGATAGAGGTAAATTAATTGGTGTTCCCAACATACCATGTTTAGTAAAATGTGGTTCCTTTCGAGTAAGGCAACTGGAAGATGCAAAGCACTGCAGTGATTTGCCTATTTTACAGTACTACCCAGAAAATTCGAATATCCTGAAAAGGTTGTTGTATTTCTGCAGTTTAACTTAAAAGGTGAATTTGACAAATTATATAATTAAATAATATGCAAATAAATATATTTCAAGTTTTTTTCTTTGGATTTTGCTGATCAGGTCTTGCAGCTTAAAAAACAATTATAATTTTCTGAGTTGGTGGGTTTTTGGTTTTTATAGGCTAAAAATCCTAATCAGCAAAGTTACAACAAACAACTGCTTGAGATTTGTCAATTTGCATGTAATGGCTCAATAAAATTTGTTGGTTTAATCTTTTATGTTAAATTGCCAACTTTTTTTTCAGGTAGTACTGTATTATTATAATTTTATAAACATTTAGTGAAAACAAACATTACATACATTTTCATAGTAAATTACTGGCTAATAATGATATTAACAGTAACATTACAGTAATTTGCAGTGAAGTATCTCCACAGTAACTTTTTGTAATTTCACAACTGAGATTGTACCGGTAATTACAATACAGTTACTATTATTTGCTGTAATTTCACACCTGCTATTTACTGTGTTGAAACTGCATAATTACAGTGGCTGGTTGTACATAAATCAGACTGTTACATTACACAAGTACCTATCAACTTGTGTGCTTAAAAATAGTTTTCTGTCTGTTTGAGCTAAGGCCAAAGGATGGATTTTTGTTGTATTTGGTAGCCAAAGTCTTCTTTCCAATTTATGTGGCTAGGTCAAAAGAAAGAGGGAAAAGTAAGTGGATTCTTGTTTTATGAAGGCATTTAGGGTATTCGCTTCCTTTGTGATGGCGGCATGTAGCCAGACGACAAGACAAGCACTCTAGTGATGTTTGTCTAAGGAGGCATTCAGCTACTTAAGGTGAACGATAAATAGGGTTAATTGAATCAAGCAAGTGAAGCAGATGCATTGGTTTTATTTACACACTATTTCCACAAACGGCGCAAGACTTGATGCTGGATGAAAGCCAGACAGGTTTTCCGATAAGGGATTGTGAAGGAGGAACGGAATGAACGTAAAAAAGGAAAATAAATTGAAAGTAAGAGAATAAACAGTAAGAGAATGGGGACACGGAACATCCAGCAAAGCCCAGCCAGAAATGTTGCCATGAATTCCAGGGGCGGCACATTCAATACTGAGCTAAAATTAGCAGAGATGGCGCTGTTATTACTTCAGCTTATCTGGCACCCAGTGAGATGACTTTTTGTACAGTGTGTGTGTGTGTGTGTGTGCGGGTATTATTTCTTCCACAGAATCCTCCCCTAAGCTTCCCTTGACAAATCCTGACCAGACATTTTCAGTCATTTTGGTTTAGACACCGCTCACTTCACTTTTAAGGTTTTGTAAAGATTTCACGTTCCATCCCGGTTGCCAGAACATTTACAAAAGCCAAAGCTCAATTTGGCTGCAGTGGAACAGTACCACATAATTTTGAATTAGGACAACCATGTCGCCTCCTCCGCTGAGCTGTCAGTCAAAGTTGTCAAGATGATGGCATAACTACCGGCTTCTAGATAAATGGAATCAGTGCATGACAGAATGCAAGATCAGACTGTTGCGCTGAGTAAGCAAAAGAAAAATAAAACCAACAGCAGTTGAAAAATAAAGCGCAGATGAAAAATAAACAAAGCTCTCTCTTAAAAGGTATGATATTGTGTGTTTCTAAGAACTAGTGATGAGTGATACCGGATTTTTTTCAATACAATACTTTTTGGGAGGGTTTCCACAGTTTAGTCGCGTGTAACAACTGTGTGTGTGTGTGTGTGTGTGCAAATATAATAATGAAGTGTGTAAGTATTATTACTACATAAGCATTTAGTAAGCATATCATATGACACAAACGACTGACTAGGGGTATGTGTGTCGGTGTTACCAAGTCTCGCGAAACAAACAAGCAACTCTCTGAAAACAAGCCCAAATCAACAGAGAACTTAGGACTTTCCAAACAACTTTACAAAAAAAAACAAGCCCAAAGTCTCTTACAATAAGTGGATCTGGGCACACTGAAATGTGCATGTATCTGAGTCTATATTATGTCTCATTAGTGTCTGACATGTCTTACTTTCTCATATTGTGTATGTACAGTATGTATGTATGTGTATGCTAGGGATGTCCCAATCCAATTTTCAGGATCTGCAGTCCAGCTTTTGTATTTTGATGATTGGCTTCCGTCACGAGATCGGGCAGATCCGATTGCCGTAAATCTTGGCCACACTCCAGCACTGTAGGTGCAATAAATGTGCCTCAAAGCTGGTCACCACTTAAGTCCTGCCACCCGGATAAAGTAAAAAACCACCACCCTGCAGATATGTCCTTGGTGTACCATGTTGAAGTCAGTTTCACGTTGGACGCTGGATATTTAGCTCCATAGCCCGTGCGGTACATTCTCCTCACTGTGCCTGGACTTCTCCATCATGGTGCCCGGTGCTTGGACGGGAAGTGCCGCTCTAACTACTGGGTATTACTAAAGACAATCAATAAAGTACTACTGCTTTAAAAAGAGTTTGTCAAAAAAGTCATATAGTCTAAATTACACCACAAATTTTTCTAAAACCATGTCAAATGGTTAGTCCTACCCTTAAAGTATGGATGGACTTTCATTTCATTAGGGACTTCACTCACAGAGTTTTGTTACAAAAGCCAAACAATATTGTTGGTCATGCTGTTTAATAAAAAAAAAAGTAAATTCAGCAATACTTTGGTTGCATTATTTATAATGCTTTGTAGAGCTATTTTAATAACCATAACAAAAGTTTATTATTAAAAAAAAAAGGATTAGTACCGGATCGGACTATAACAAAATCGGATTGGAAGCCAAAAACTGGGGTTCGAGACATCCCTAATGTACATTTATTATATTGGGCAATATGAATGTAGAGACCTTTACTATGCCACTTGTCCTCACTAGGGTCACGCAGGTATGCTGGGGCACAATACACTCCTGATCAAATTTTCCAGATCAGTTGAAAAATAGCAAGAATTTATGTTTTACACTATTGGACCTTAAGACAATTCTATGTAGAGCTTCAAAAAGGTAAAAAGAAGAAATAGGGATGAGACAAAACATTTTTTGAGTTCGCAATTTACTGCAAACCAGCAGGGAAATATTTTGTTCATGAGTTGATCAGTTTAGCATAAGCCATTGTGTTGAAACACTTTTATTTGTTAGTTCAGGATCCTGGGTGATCGGCTTTACTGAGAAAGACTCAGAAACAGGTAAGTGTAAAATACAGTGTCTTTATTGTACCCCTTACACTGAGTTACAAACAAGCAAAGGTATGGTTATGCACAAAACAGCATCAATATCTCAGGTCTTACCGTGACGCGCTGGGTTGTAGAGCCTACAACCCCGGTAAAGAGAGCATCAACCGGCTGGGCGTCTGTGCACGACCCGCAGCAGACTCTAACAGGAAGTGGGCTCCCCCCTCCTTTATACAGGTCTGTCAGCGAGGGCGTGAGACGGGAGTGGCCAGTCCATGCCACACACTCCCAAGACACCATTTCCCAAGGTTAACAAGAAAGGCGCCAGTCCGTTCACTGAGTTTGTCTAAAATAGTTGCCTGCGTAAGCTGATTGTGAATTGCGAAGCTAGGTTACAAACAAGCTGCATGATCTTTCCTTCCCACCCTCTAGTACGCAAGAGGGGAATCAAAATATCATAACAACTTTCCCATTTCAGCCATCCATCCATTTTCCATGCCGCTTATTCTCATTAGGGTTGCGGGGGTATGCTGGAGACTATCCCAGCTGACTTCGGGCGAGAGGCGGGGTACAGCCTGGGGTGGTCGCCAGTTAATCGCAGAGTTTAGCATCACAGCTTTTAAAAAAGCCAAAATCTTGGCAAAATGTGGATTCAATGACCTCTTGATGGTCTACGCAAAAAGATTTATCTCATTGAACGCGGTTGGATTGTAAGCAAGGCCTCTCGCAGTGTGCAACTGTGCAGTGTCATTTGAAATCAAGATCCTGAGGGTTATGTAACAGAAAAGTCAAGTGGTTGACACATAAAATGTCACCAGCACTAAGCCGGAGATTCCGTCTGTCTGTCATGACACAGGACCCAAATGAAAGTTGTTACTGGTTCAGACTGCAGTCTAATAATCATAACATGGCATCTCCTAGAGAAAGCTTAGAAAAAAAAAAGTTTTCAAAGGCCTCATCTCCAGCAACGCCACAAAATTGCCTGTTTGGAATTTGGATGACAGCACCAAACAGGGGACATTGAAAGATGGAAGAGAAAAACACAGGTTTGCGTGGGACGGTACGGCGCACGATAATGACATAGTTCCTGTGAGACAGTGTGGCGGCAGAACACAACTTGGCGCGCTTTTCAAAAGTCTCACACGTTGAACTGTTTTACTGCTTTGTTTGGGCAAATGCAACATTAATAGAATAAATGCGGAGGTAGAGTGTCGTAATGAGTCACTCTGGAGAGCAGCAAAAAAGAGCTTGCTAGCCTTGCGGAGTATATCGACTCTTGCTACCAAGAAGTCGTCATGGGGAAACCCAATGCAGTCATTCCCAAAGCGGCGGCAAAGAGATCCAGGAACGACGACTCACCTGGGACGGCTTCTCCACCCGGGAAAGACATGGTGGACATGCTGATGTCCATCGATAACGAACTGTCCAGTCTTGATGCCCGCTTGAACTTGCTGGAGATCATGCACAAGGAGAATAAAAGAATCAAGGAGACTGTTTTGGATCTCCAGGCACGCATGAGGGACAACCTTGTGTTCACAGGAATACCGGAAGAGGACAAGGAAGACCCAGACGAAACGGTGAAAAGCTTCATCAAAGTCCACCTGAAGCTACCCGAGGAAGCAGTAGACAACATCGCCTTCTACCGCGTACACCCCCTAGGAGGGAGAAGAGCCGACGCTCGCCGGTCCCGGCCAATTGTGGCAAAGTTCGCCAGTTTTAAACAAAAAGAACAAGTAAAGTCCCAGGGCCAAGAGCTGAGAGGGAAGGACTTTAGCGTCAACGACCAGTTTCCAAAGGAGATCTTGGATCGACGCCGTGCTCTCTTCTCCATTTGCTGCAAGTTCATCCAAGATGGATGCCGAGCTGTGGTCGCGGTGGATACATTTTTTGTCAACGGCCAACTGTACCGGGATCCCAACACCACGCCGTGCGCTATTAATTTCTGCACCAGGTGATGTAAACTTGCACATACAAGCATGTTAAGGACACGTTAAGGTACTGAACTAAGAATACTGCCAACTGTAAACTGTCATGTTATTAGTTCACTGTCTGTCACTCCGTCACACTTGCAAAATGATGTTATATGTTTCTGTCTTTTTACTGTTTTCCATCTCTTTTTCTTTTGCACCCTCATTTTCCCTTCTTTTCACTCACTTCCCTCACATCTTCCTGGGTAATGAACACCTCACTTTATTTGTATGTATGTAATTAACCAGAACACAGATAGAACTGAGGCCCAGCAGCATGTCCACACTATCCACACAACAGGTGTATTTCAAACAAATCTGCATGAGTCCATGAGTCCACTAACACCAGTCAAGTCATGGGTACACTGAGGTTTATCTTGTGGAATGTGCACGGAGCTGGTTCCACGGTCAAGAGACTAAACATTTTTAATCACCTGCAGGATTTAAAGGCAGACATTGTCTTACTACAAGAAACACATCTAACAAACACATCTATAGATGCACTTTACACAACACACTTTCCGCATGTGTACTTGGCCTGTTTCAACTCCAGGCAGAGAGGGGTAGCAATTCTCATCAACAAAAAAATTAAACTTTCGCATTGACAACATACTTACACACCCGCAGGGCAGATTTAACATAATTAAACCTTATATACAAAATATGAAGTTATGCATTGCAAGCGTATATGCACCAAATGTTGACGACCCTTCTTTTTTTCACTCCTTTTTCAAATCACTCTATGATCACTCAGACTGCACACTCATTATTGGAGGGGACTTCAACATGGTTCTTGATCCGAGAGTGGACAGGCTGAGTCGCAATGGAAATAATAGACAGGACCAATCCTCAGAGGTTGTTAAACAATACATGAAGGATTTTGGACTTTGCGATGCTTGGCGCTCTCACCATCCCACTGTTAAGGAGTACACCTTCTTCTCATCAGTACACCACTCATACTCTAGATTAGATTATTTTCTAACCAGCAGCACACTGATGAGTGATATATCTGAAACCAAAACTCATCCCATCATTATCAGCGACCATGCACCAGTGTCACTGGTGCACATACTAAGTGTCACATGGTAAGTACCAGTGTCACATGGTCACATGGTAAGTAATAAGAACAGTAAACCACCAACACGAAACTAGAGATTGAATACATCATTGCTTAAAGACTCAGAATTTATCAGTTAGTTCAAGAGACAATGGTCTCTATACATAGAAAACAACGATTTACCAGGAACATCAGCGTGTGTTCTCTGGGAGGCAGGGAAGGCAGTAATGCGCGGGAAAATTATTTCATTTTCCTCTCACAAGAAAAAGAAACAACTTCCAAAATATCAGTTTTGGAAGGAAAAATGAAATCGTTAGAGGAGGCCTACTCTGTCTCTCAAGATGAACACACTCTAAACGATATAAGAAAAACCAAACTGGGACTTGAGGAAATATTAAATAAGAAAACACAATTCTTAGTACAAAGGCTTCGCTTGGAGAACTTTGAACATAGTAACAAATCTGGGACATTTTTGGCTAATCCATTAAAAACAAATAAAGAGAAAACAACTATCTACGGCGTTAAAGACTCAGCGGGAAATATCAGCCTGATAACCCTGATATGACCCTGATAAACTAAACACAATTTTTAGGGATTTTTATAAAGCATTATACGCAATTAGACCCATCAGATGATATAGATCACTTTCTTATCAATTTAAATCTACCGATATTACAACAGAACCAGAAAACATCTCTGGACTCACCTCTATTTGTTGGCAAACTCCAGGAAGCTCTCCAGCTCATGCCTAATAATAAAGCCCCAGGCCCAGATGGTTTTCCTGCTGAATTCTACAAAGAATTCTGGACTACACTGGCGCCAACTTTCTACAAAATGTTATTAGAAATAAAAGAGAAAAATAAAAGGCCTCCAACTATGAACTTAGCTAATATTACTCTCTTATTAAAACAAGGAAAAGAGTCCACACTCCCATCTAGCTACCGCCCAATTTCCTTAATTAATAAAGACTTTAAAATAATGAGTAAATGAGGGTTGGGTGGCTTTTGGGCCCGGGGGCGATTGTCCTGCTTGCCCGAAGATGGCCGGCCCCCGGCGGGTGTTCCGGTGGGTGGCGCCCGGGCCCCCCCTGTGGCCCTTGCTCGTCTTCCGAGTGGCGTCCGGCCGGGTCTCCCTTGCACCTCTTCGGACTCGCGGTTGCCTCTTGGGGGGGCGGGGGCGGGCCTTCTCCTCTGTAGGGAGCCTGCTGGGGGGCCGTGCTCCGGCGTCTTCCAAGTCGGCCCCTCGCTTTTGGAGGGAGTGTGGTTTGGGATGCATGGCTGTGTTCACCACAAACATCTCCTCATTCTCTGTTTCACTCTGATGTAGTTATCTTGTCACTGTGGAGTAATGTAGATTTAATGTAGATTTGTTGCACGTGTCATCTGGATGGTCATTGTTCAAGAGGTTCTGTTTCTTTTCTCCTTGTTTTTCTTGTATGTTTATCATTATTAGTAAATATGTATGTATGTGTGTATACATATATATGCACACTGTATGTGTGTGTATGTATGTGTGTATACATATATATGCACACTGTATGTGTGTGTATGTATGTATGTACTGCATGGATATGTGTATGTGCACAGTATGTGTATGTATACGTGTACGAATATTTGTATATGTATATGTATGTATATATACATAAATATGTGTGTGTGTGTGTGTATGTATGTATGTATGTGTATATACGTCCCTTTTCAAGTCCGCTCCGGCATCGAAATGTGGCGCAACAAAATTCATAATAAACGCAGTCAAATGCCAAGGGAGACTCCTTTGGATTATGAAGTCTCCCTTGGCAAAGAAATTTTGCTCAGCATTTAAAGGCAGCTGGACAAGACAAAAAAATAAAAATAAATAATAATAATAATGAGTAAAGCTTTGACCAGAAGGTTTGAGAAAATAACTCCTTTCATAATCCATTCAGACCAAACAGGTTTTATTAAAAGGTAGACACTCCTCAACTAACACACGAAGATTACTTAACCTCATAGATTATTCTAAAATACAGAATTTGGAAACTGTTATCCTCTCTCTAGATGCAGAAAAACCATTTGACAGGGTAAACTGGAAATTCCTATTTAAGACATTAAATAAATTTGGGTTTGGACCGGGTTTTATTGATTGGGTCAGAATATTTTATACCAACCCAAATGCATGTGTGAGGAGCAATGATCAAACTTCTTCAAGCTTTAGCCTTCACAGAGGCCAAGGCAGGGCTGTCCACTGTCCCCTTCATTGTTTTCCATATTTACCCAACCCTTAGCGGCGGCCATCAGACAACATGAAGAAATCAAAGGGATCCGCACCAGAGAAATGGATCACAAAATAAGTCTCTACGCTGATGATGTATTACTTTTTCTACAGAATACTCAAGCGTCCCTTTCCGGCACGATTCAACTTATAAACAAGTACTCATCAGTGTCTGATTACTCTATCAACTGGTCTAAGACCACAGCTCTACCCATTAACTGTCACTTTAAGGGTATACCTGATGCCATAATACGGACAGGAAATATTCGATATTTGGGTATAAATATTTCACCCAAGTTGTCAGAGCTGACACAGTTGAATTACGTTCAGCTTTTGAAAACAACTGAGGGTGATCTTTTGCGGTGGCGACGTCTACCCATATCACTCATGGGGAGAGTGGCTGCCGTCAAGATGATGGTTTTACCGAAAATTAATTATTTGTTTTCAATGATACCCACCAAACCATCCTCCAACTGGTTCAAGTCACTGGACTCCCACATCTCTAAATTCCTTTGGAAAGACAAACCATCACGTATCAGCTTAAATACGTTAAAACAAACCAAAGGCAGGGGTGGTTTAGAGCTTCCGGACTTTTCTCAGTATTTCTTAGCCAATCAACTGCAATATGTCTCCAAATGGCTCAAACCGAGTTATCCAGACGAGCCATGGCGAGATATAGAGCAAGCACTGTGTGATGATCTAGCAATCTGTGATCTACCATTCATCAGTTCAACCATTAAACATCATAAATGTTACAAAAGTATGAACATCAGCTCCACTCTGACAGCTTGGTGGGAATTTCTTAAAATAAACAAATGTTCCCTCTATCCATGTAAGCTGACACCCATCTGGAACAACCCTGACATCCTACAAAATAAAATAATGATAAACTTTCCTCTCTGGAAAAACAAAGGGATAAAACACTTAGATAATATCATAGTAGAAGGAAAGTTTGTGTCATTTGATACGCTCACCTCCCAATATGGAATCAGCAGCACCAAATTTTTAGAATACCACCAAATCAAATCTATAATAGGAAAAAAATACACGCCCAATCAATTGAACCTGCAAATGCCAACCAAGGTGGCAGAATTCTGTAACCTCTGCGCCCCAAAGTTATTATCAAAAATATATAGGCTTAACAATAAAGCAGAAGATTTAATACACCTACCGACTGCAAAATGGGAAACAGACCTACTCAGTAATTTGGATCAAAACACATGGATACAAATATGTTCAAATACATTTAAAATGACGAAAAACTTAAATCTACAGCTGATTCAGTTCAAAATTCTTCATAGGACTCATTATACAGGACAAAGGATGTTCAAGATGGGTCTCACAAAGTCAAATATTTGCTCACAGTGCACAAATAACTCTGTTGATAACTATATACATGCTGTGTGGTATTGTGCTCCTGTCCAAAGGTTTTGGCTTCAGGTATGTGAGGAGCTGTCCACTTGGTCCAAATGTAATATTCCAGCACACCCCACATTGTGTTTACTTGGCCATTTAGGTGGCATCAATATCGATAATAACACCTCACGTATGGTCCTTACTGCGTTATGCATCGCAAAGAAAACTATTCTCATGAATTGGAAAACAAAAGCCAATCTAAGTATGAACCAATTTAGGAACCTTTTATTAGATCATATCTCTTGTGAGACAATGTCTAGCTCTTTAAACAATCAATTTCATTCTCATTCACTCTGGTCCCCGGTGATTAGCTCTTTCACTTCACTCTGAGAGTTGGGCGGCTGGCGGAGGTGCCGGGGGTATACGGGCCGCTGGGGGTCCCTTGGGGAGGGGGGCTGGGCTACGCTGCTCTGCGGGGGACCGGTGTTTATCTCTGTGAGGCTGGGGTAGGTCTGGTGCCGAGACGACCGGTTGGTGGAGGGGCGGGGGACCGTGGGTTGGGGCCTGGGTCGTGGCCGTCGGGCCCCGGGCCGGTTGGCTGGGCTGGCTGGGTGTGGGTAGGGCGGCACTCCTGGGCCCTGGGTTCCGGGGGCTGCCTCTGCCTAGGAGTGGGGGCGTATCTGACCCCCGGGGGCATCTGGGTTGGCCTGGACTCGCTGCTGTGGGGGTGGATGGGTGCGCGTCCCAGTGCCGGATTGGTGCCTGGGAGGACCAGGGTTGGGGGAGTGTACAGGGGGTTGGGCGGGTGTGGGTGTGTGTGCGCGAGTGCAGGTGTGTGTCAGTGTGTTTGTGTGTATGTTGGGTGCAGGGGATTGAACATGGGTGTGGGCACAGGGGGCAGTGGGGAGGTGTGTGATTGTGCCTGGATGGTTGCTGCCTCTTCGAGTGGTGGGGTGTGTTGCCCGGGTTCCTCTCTGATACGGGGTGGGGATGGCGGTGGCGGTGTTCGGGGGTGTGGGCCGCCGGGGTCTCCTGCAGTGGCGCGCATGGTGGCTAGTGTGTAACATCTGGGTGAGGCTGCTCCCGGGCTGCGGTCGCTGAACGTCCGGGGCCTCGCCTCGCCTCGCGCCGGCCCCTGCCCCGCGGTGGGTCCCGGGAAACAGGGGTGCCTACTGCCCAATGGCTCGTCCTCTGGGAAGGAAAAAAAATATATATAATTTCCCTCCTAGTCTTACTATCCCTCGCGCCCTCGCCCCCTCACTCCCTGCAAACAAGCACATAGGATCTTGGGGAGTGTGCGTGCTCCATGGGGGTGTGCCGGGGGGGGGGTCACAAACATGACCTCCTTCTGTCATGCCCTGGGGGCCGCAAACTCCCCAGTTTTAATTACACTTATTCACTATACATAGACTCACAGACACCTCACATTCATTTTTGGGGGGCGGGACTTGTGTCGCGGGGTGGGCAGAGCTACTTAGCCGTGCTCAGCCGGCGGAGTGGTTCTGCCCATGGTGTCGCGCAGTTTCGGCTCCTCAATTTTAATTGCCTACACACACACATCTTACACTTCATAACACTTTTAGTTGGGTGGGGAGGCGGGGATTAGAGGGTCCTGTTACACCCCTGTTTTTTTGGACGCTCCCTGGGGCTGGGGGCGGTGGGGGGGGATTGTTTTGGCTCCGGGTGTCAGTCGGCGGCAGTGCTGGGAGGAGTGCCTGCGTGCATGCGGCGCTCTGTGGATTTTCCGGCGGCCGGGTATGGTGGTATGGCCCCGTGTCTCGGGGGAGCTCGCGGTGATGCTGCTCGCTGCATTGGGGGGGTGGCACATCCAGGTGCATATGTGAAAATGTAGGTGTGTAAGTGTATGTGGTGGCATGTGTGAGTATAGGAACAGGGTTTGGTGTGGGTACTGGGGCTGGGGTGGACGGGTCACGGGGGCTGAGAGGGAGGAGTAGACCCATGGGCCCTCTATGGGCGCCTGCCTCTGGCGTTGGGGAAGGCGATGGCCCGCGGCAGTTGTGTCTGGGGTGGCCTGGAGCTCCCGGGGTGTTGGGTATGGCCCCTGCTTTGGGGGGTTGGGTGGCTTCTGGGCCCGGGGGCTCGGGAGCGGTTGTCCTGCTTGCCCGAAGCTGGCCGGCCTCCGGCGGGTGTTCCGGCGGTTGGCGCCCGGGCCCCTCCTGTGGCCCCTGCTCGGCTGCCGGGCGGCGTCGGGCCGGGTCTCCCTTCCACCTCTTCGGAGGGGACTCGCGGTTGCCTCTTGGGGTGGCGGGGTCGGGCCTTCCCCTCTGTGGGGAGCCTGCTGGGGGGCCGTGCTCCGGCGTCTTCCTGGTCGGGCCCTCGCTTTTGGAGGGAGTGTGGTTTGGGATGCATGGCGGTGTTCACCACGGGCATCTCCTCGTTCTCTGTTTCACTCTGATGCGGTTATCCTGTCACTGCAGAGTAATGTAGATTTAATGTAGATTTGTTGCACGTGTCATCTGGATGGTCATTGTTCAAGAGGTTCTGTTTCTTTTCTCGTTGTTTTTCTTGTATGTTTATCATTATTAGTAAATATGTATGTATGTATGTGTGTATACATATATATGCACACTGTATGTGTGTGTATGTATGTATGTACTGCATGGATATGTGTATGTGCACAGTATGTGTATGTATGCGTGTACGAATATGTGCATGTATACATGTATATATATGTGTGTGTGTATATATGTGTGTGTATATGTATATATATGTATATGTATATGAATGTGTGTACATGAAATTATTATTATTATTATTATTATTATTATTATTTTCTTCTTTCCCCTGTATTTTTGCTCATTTTGCTCTGTGTCGGTTCTGGTTGTTGCGGAAATCTTGATTATTACGGTTGTTTATAATATGGTTGAAATATGTTTGTGAGGTTCCTCTGCACCCTTTCTTATATCCCCCACCCCCCACCCGTCCCCTTTTCAGGTCAGGTCCAGCATCGAAATGTGGCGCAACAAAATTCATAATAAACGCAGTCAAATGTCAAGGGAGACTCATTTGGATTATGAAATCTCCCTTGGCAAAGAAATTTTGCTCAGCATTTAAAGGCAGCTTGACTCCCATTCAGCTGTTGATGCTGGACAAGACACAAAAAAAACAAACAAAAAAAAAAAGTATGAACCAATTTAGGAACCTTTTATTAGATCATATCTCTTGTGAGACAATGTCTAACTCTTTAAACAATAAATTGGACCAATCTCATTCACTCTGGTCCCCCGTGAATAGCTCTTTCACTTCCCTCTGAGAGTTGGGCGGCTGGCGGAAGTGCCAGGGGCATACGGGCCACTGGGGGTCCCTTGGGGAGGAGGGCTGGGCTGCGCTGCTCTGCGGGGGACCGGTGTTTATCTCTATTGAGGCTGGGGTAGGTCTGGTGCCGAGATAACCGGTTGGTGGTGTGGCGGGGGGCCGCAGGGTGGGGCCTGGGTCGTGGCCGTCGGGTGGCTGGGCTGGCTGGGTGTGGGTGGGGCGGCGCTCCTTGGCCCTGGGTTCCGGGGGCTGCCTCTACTCAGATGTGGGAGTGGGGGCGTATCTGAACCCCGGGGGAATCTGGGTTGGCCCGGACTCGCTGCTGCGGGGGTGGATGGGTGAGCGTCCCGGTGCCGGATTGGTGCGAGGACCCTGGGTTGGGGGAGTGTGCATAAGGGTTGGGCGGGTGTGGGTTTGTTTGCGCGAGTGCTGGTGTGTGTCAGTGTGTTTGTGTGTATGTTGTATGTCGTATGTTAGGTGCAGGGGATTCAACAGGGGTGTGGGCATTGGGGACAGTGGTAGGGGGTGAGGTGTGTGATTGTGCCTGAAGGGTTGCAAGCCTCTCCGAGTGGTGGGGTGTGTTGCTCTCTGATACGGGGTGGGGATGGCGGTGGTGGTGTTCGGGGGCGCGGACCGCCGGAATCTCCTACAGTGGCGCGCCTGTTGGCTAGAGTGTGACATCTGGGTGAGGCTGCTCCCGGACTGCGGTCGCTGGGCGTCCGAGGCCTATGGATGACCTTGCCTCGCGCCGGCCCCTGCCCCGTGGTGGGTCCCGGGAAACTGGGGTGCCTACTGCCAAATGGCTCGTCCTCTAGGAGGGAATTTTTTTTTTTCTCCCAGTCTTACTATCCCTCGCGCCCTCGCCCCCCGCTCCCTGCAAACAAGCACATAGGATCTTGGATCCATGGGGGTTGTGGCGGTGGGGGTGGGGGTATCACAAACATGACCTCCTTCTGTGATGCCCTGGGGGCTGCAAACTCCTCAGTTTTGATTACACTTATTCACTATACACAGACTCACAGATACCTCACATTCATTTTTGGGGTGGCGGGCCTCGTGTCACAGGGTGGGCAGAGCTACTCAGCCGTGCTCAGCCGGCGGAGTGGTTCTGCCCATGGTGTCACGCGGTTTCGGCTCCTCAATTTTAACTGCCTACACATACACACACACACCTCATAACACTCTTAGTTGGGTGGGGGGGCGGGGATTAGAGGGTCCTATTACACCCCCTGGGGCGGGGGCCGGTGGGGGAGGAGTGGTTATTTCGTCTCCGGGTCTCAGTCGGCAGCAGTGCTGGGAGGAGTTAAGGCGTGTGTGGGTGTGTGCGTGCGTGCGTGCGCGTGGGTGTGTGTGTGTGTGTGTGTGTGTGTGCATAGGGCTGTGGCTATGGGATTCCCGGCGGCCAAGTATGGTGGTATGGCCCCGTGTCTCGAGGGAGCTCGCGGTGGTGCTGCTCGCTGCATTGGGGGGGTGGCACATCCAGGTGCATACATTATGTGAAAATGTAGATGTGTGGGTGTATGCGTGTTGGCATGTGTGAGTGGGGGAACAGGGTTTGGTGTGGGTACTGGGCCTGGGGTGTGTGAGCAATGGGGGTGGGGTGGACGGGGTCACGTGGTTTTTGGGATAACCCGGCAACAGTCTGTGGGCTGGACTTGGGATACATACAATATATATACACCCATGGGCCCTCTATGGGCGCCTGCCTCTGGCATCAGGGAAGGCGATGGCCCGTGGCAGTTGTGTCTGGGGCGGCCTGGAGCTCCCGGGGTGTTGAATATGGCCCCTGCTTTTGGGGTTTGGTGGCTTCTGGGCCTGGGGGCCTGGGGGCTCTGGGGCGTTTTTCCTGCTTGCCCGAAGCTGGCCGGCCCCCGGAGGGTGTTCCGGCGGTTGGTGCCCGTTCCCCCCCTGTGGCCCTTGCTCGTCTTCCGAGTGGCGTCCGGCCGGGTCTCCCTTGCACCTCTTCGGAGTGGACTCGCGGTTGCCTCTTGGGGGGGCGGGGTCGGGTCTTCTACTCTGCAGGGAGCCTGCTGGGGGGCCGTGCTCCAGCGTCTTCCTAGTCGACCCTCGCTTTTGGAGGGAGTGTGGTTTAGGATGCATGGCTGTGTTCACCACGAACATCTCCTCATTCTCTGTTTCACTCTGATGCGGTTATCCTGTCACTGCAGACTAATGTAGATTAAATGTAGATTTGTTGCACATGTCATCTGGATGGTCATTGTTCAAGAGGTTCTGTTTTTTTTCTCGTTGTTTATCTTGTATGTTTATCATTATTAGTACATGTGTATGTATGTATGTATATGTGTGTATACATATATATGCACACTGTATGTGTGTCTATGTATGTATGTACTGCATGGATATGTGTATGTGCACACTATATGTGTGTATGTGCACAGTATGTGTATGTATACGTGTACGAATATGTGTATGTGTATATGTATGTATATGTATGTATGTATATGTATGTGTGTATATATATATATGTGTGTCTGTGCGTGTGTGTGTGTACATAAATATATATATATATTTATACGGGCCGCACGGTGGCTGAGTGGTTAGCACATTGGCCACACAGTCAGGAGATCTGGAAGACCTGGGTTCAAATCTCCGTTGGGAATCTCTGTGTGGAGTTTGCATGTTCTCCCCGTGCGTGTGTGGGTTTTCTCCGGGTACTCCGGTTTCCTCCCACATTCCAAAAACATGCATGTTAGCTTCATTGGCTGCTCTAAATTGTCCATTAGAGTATGAATGTGAGTGTGAATGTTTGTTTGTCTATATGTGCTCTGCGATTGGCTGGCGACCAGTCCAGGGTGACCCCGCCTCTCGCCCAAAGTTTGCTGGGATAGGCTCCACCATCCCCGTGACCCTAATGAGGATAAGCGGTATAGAAAATGAATGAATGAATATATATTTATTTATTAGTAGTATTTTGTGATAAATTGTCATTATCATGGATGTTTTTAATATGGTTGAAATATGTTTGTGAGGTTCTTCTCCACCCTTTCTTATATCCCCCAACCGTCTCTTTTCAGGTCAGGTACAGCATCGAAAGTTGGTGCAACAAAATTCATAATAAACGCAGTCAAATGTCAAGGGAGACTCATTTGGATTATGAAGTCTCCCTTGGCAAAGCAATTTTGCTCAGCATTTAAAGGCAGCTTGACTCCCATTCAGCTGTTTTGATGCTGGACAAGACAAAAAAAAGAAAGATGGAAGAGATTGTTTGTATTCTGTCATGAGGGAAAATGTAACCTTGATGATCCTGATGGCTTCCAACGTTACGAGCATGACAAGGAGATCCCACCTGACACCGGACAATGGAATCATGAGGCCGTCATGATTTGGAGTGCTTTTTCCTTCAACAGAACAATGGAGTTTAAGGTTGTGCAGGGGTGTCAAACGGAAGCTGGCTATGAGGAAATTTAAAGCTTGGCGGAGCTCCAGGATTTATTTTAAGATTAGTAGCAAAGTATTTGTTTTACAAACAATTTACAAATCTCTTCTCTCAAAAATAAAACAAAGGAAGATGATAGATTTGTCTCACATTAGTTGCTAATATGCAGACTCTCATGATACAAATTACTGTTAGAACATCATTAAAAAGTCACACTAAAGGACTTTAAAAGCACAGGGTGAGTATTTGTATTTAATTTAGCAAGGTTGGAAAATGAGTCACCAAAGCAGCCATTTTACTCTACTGGTAACCGTGGGAACGGCTGGAATGCCATTTGTCAGCCAGCGACCTCTGAGGCATGTTGTTGGCACCATAAAGCATGCCAGGAAAACAATGTCCCAATGTTTCAGCACCAACAACTTGGTCCAAAACAACATAGTAAATCATCAGTGCCATTCCGTGCACTCTGGTCAATCAAGGTAAAACAAGCTATTAGACGTTTCACTGTCATCAATCAGTATTTGAGTAATGAGATTCTTTGCAGGTTTGGAACAAAGGATGTTTTTAAAATTAAGTGCAAATACTGCAAAGATGCAGCAAAGCAGCAACTGCGGTATTTTATGGATGGTATCAGAGCTGTAACAGTGGCCTGTGTGTAAGGTAATTCCAAGGCACACATTGCACTCACTTCATCCAGCCCGTTGTGTTGGAAGTGATTGGCAGTGTCCAAAAAGCGATATTATTGTGGGATGCCGCGTCGCTGTGTAAAAGTGCATGGTTTCTGTACAATAGGCAAAAATAGATAAATGCCAGATGTTGCCACTCTTTACAAATTTTTTGAGTGTGCAAATTTACACAGCAATGACTCAGCATGAACTAAGGTAAATAACTAATAAATAACGTGCCACCCATGTTTCACAGCTTAACGTGTGGTTCATTCAAGCGTTGTCAGTCATCTGTCGAAACCTTATCCACTCCTGTGAATGATTTGGATAAGTTCATTATTCCTGCAGCCCATCTCATTAAGATCATGGATAAATGCCAACCTCGGGAAGGTAGGGTGAGCAATGGAGAGAACACTGAATCAGTCATGTTAAGTCACATTCTGCCAAACCACAGATGTGATTACTTAGCATAGAGTGTCCGGAGAGTTCATTACACTAATTTTGCAAAGTGAAAGTAAAGCAAACTTGAACAGTAAAGCAAGAGTAAAGAAAGTTCAGTTTAGAGATGCTCCATACACAGTATGTATTCATGCACGACGCAGTGAGATGGTTCAGTGGATAACAGAGTGGCACAAAAGGCCTGGCCTCTAATTTATCAGGGGCCTCAAAAAAGACAGGATTCAGATAGGGTTCCGCTAAGCAAACGTCACGCTACAGAGAAAGAAGGGCCCACAAGGAACAGTTGAGATTTCATCAAGCTTTGGTGTTTTGTGAGATAATCCATGTCCTTGTTGCGCGTAAGCACAATTTGCTCACAGGCCAGCAGCTCTGAAGGAAAATGAACCACAGCGTTGTGTCCAGAGGGTCAGAACTTTCACAGCAGGCATACAAACACACAGAGTTGGGACAGAACCAGAGTTGGACTGTGGCATGAGATAGTTGGTGTCTAGGGTAACTCTTTTCTGATTGTGACCAAAGAGTGAGCTCTTTTCTAAGATGACAACTATAATTGTTTAGTGGAAACTTCTGGATTTAACACAATGTTTTCCAGGACAATTGTTGGTATTGTTAATATTAGTTCAGACTTTTTAAGCTATTTTTTCACATAGGAAACAATACAAATATAATTCCTCCAAACTGACAACATAATAAAACATTTATTAACTTCACAGGAAATTGCCAAACATATATGTACAAATAAGATAATGTTAATAGTAAGATGTAAAAACAACAACACTGTAACATATCATGAATTTCTAATGTCTTCTTGGCTTGGCTTTGTGAACAAAGATTTAAGGGCATTGACCACACCTGGCACAGGTTTACTGGTGGCTGACGAGGCAAATTCGTGACAGGCACACTCAGCCACAGAGGGTGCAGGGGAATGACGAATGAAGAGAGTTCACCACAGATGACCATCTTGGGTAGGCGGTGATCCTCCATTCTGGAGCCGTGCCATGCCCAGTGTAACTGCGTTATGATCAGCACGGCCTAGATACTCGTGATCCCTGCTTGTTAAAGCACTTAGTTCGTGACGTACTCGCTCCAGTGGAGGTTGAGCATGGAGCGGAGACACCGTTGTTGAAAATGTTCCAAGAGTTGTAGATGGTGTCTGTAAGTGACCCACGACTCAGAAATATACAGAAATGTGGTTAGTACCACGGCTGTGCACACACTGATCTTTGTGTCTTTCTTTAGATGCTTCCAGACACGACTGTGGAGTCTCTCAAAATCCCTGCTTGTCTTTGCCAATCTGTTGTCCAACTTTTTGTTGATTCCTGCATCAGAGGAGATGGTGCATAGGAAGCTGAACTGTTGGACTGCCTTCAGTTCTGTTTCGCCAACTGTAATGTGAGGTGGGCAGAACACTTCCAGGGGGAAGGTGGTGGAGAATCTCTGTCTTCTTCAGGCTGAATTTGAGACCGAAGTACAAGCAAGATGTTACATGTTGCAGGGCAGTCCCTGTGGGTTACAAAGGTGACATCGTCAGCAAGGAGTAACTCCCGAATTAGTTGCTCTTAGGTCTGTGTGTGGGCATGTTGGGGTCGTAAGTTCAACAGGCTACCATCAGTCTGGTGTCAAATATAGATGACATCTTCTCCATCGAGGTCTTCCGTGGCACGTTGAAGCATGCTGAGAAAGATTATATATGTAATCTGGTGACTGAGATGGGTTGTCAGTGTGTTTTGCTGTGTAGCTTCCGTGGTGTGTTTTGTGTGTATATACTGTATATATATTGTTTTGTTTTGGGTTTTTTTGTCTTGTCCAGCATCATAACAACTGAATGGGAGTCAAGCTGCCTTTAAATGCTGAGCAAAACGTCTTTGCCAAGGGAGACTTCCTAATCCAAATGAGTCTCCCTCGACATTTGACTGCGTTTATTATGAATTTTGTTGCGCCACATTTCGATGCCGAACTTGACCTGAAAAGGGACAAGTGGGGGGCGGGGGGGGGGGAGAATATAAGAAAGGGTGCAGAAGAACCTCACAAACATATTTCAACCATATTATAAACAACCATGATAATCACAATTTCAGCAACAACCACAACAGTCACAGAGCAAAATGAGCAAAAAGACAAAAAAAAAAAATAATAATAATAATATATACATATATATACACACACACACACATCTATACACACACACATTTATATGTATATATACATACATATACAAATATTCGTACACGTATACATACACATACTTTGCACATACACATATCCATGCAGTACATACATACATACACACACATACAGTGTGCATATATATGTATACACACATATACATACATACATACACATGTACTAATAATGATAAACATACAAAAAACAACGAGAAAAGAAACAGAAACTCTTGAACAATGACCATCCAGAAGACACATGCAACAAATCTACATTAAATCTACATTACTCTGCAGTGACAGGATACCTGCATCAGAGTGAAACAGAGAATGAGGAGATGTTCGTGGTGAACACAGCCATGCATCCCAAACCACACTCCCTCCAAAAGCGAGGGTCGACTAGGAAGACGCCGGAGCACGGCCCCCCCAGCAGGCTCCCTACAGAGGGGAAGGCCCGACCCCGCACCCCTAAGAGGCAACCACGAGTCCACTCCGAATAGGTGCAAGGGAGACCCGGGCGGACGCCACTCGGTAGCCGAGCAAGGGCCACAAGGGGGCCCGGGCGCCAACCGCCGGAACACCCTCCGGGGGCCAGCCAGCTTCGGGCAAGCAGGACAACCTTCCCTGAGCCCCCGGGCCCAGTAGCCACCCAACCCCCAAAGCAGGGGCCATATTCAACACCCCGGGAGCTCCAGGCCGCCCCAGACACAA
The DNA here is from genome assembly GCA_024372805.1 of Oostethus manadensis. NCBI lineage: Eukaryota > Metazoa > Chordata > Actinopteri > Syngnathiformes > Syngnathidae > Oostethus > Oostethus manadensis. The sequence continues at coordinate 47,626 of QODF01000128.1, forward strand.
CTGCCGCGGGCCATCGCCTTCCCCGACGCCAGAGGCAGGCGCCTGTAGAGGTCCCATGGGTGTATATATATTGTATGTATCACAAGTCCAGCCCACAGACTGTTGCCAGGTTACCCCAAAAACCAAGTGACCATAACAATCCCTCAGTTCCGGCAATCAGCGCACCTGTGTGATGGAGCGTAAAGGAGGCAGAGAAGACGCATAAAAGGGTGACAAGACTCACACGGAGAAAGAAGACGGCACACAAAGCTGCGGGAACAAACGACGGGAGAACAGTAGCCGTACAGCACTCGAGGCTACGTAAGCGAATGACAGGAGTGCAGTAGCCGTACGGTACCCGAGGCAACAGAAGCGAATGACGGGAGAGCATTAGCCGAACTAGGACGGCATGCATGCAAGGCTACGAGAGCGAACAACGGGAGAGCAGTAGCAGGCCGTCTATTCGGAGGCCGATCAAGGGGACTAGGCACCACCCCATTGAGCACCGCGGCACCGATTACGCTACGGCAGGGGGGACCCTGCCTTGCCTGTGAGTAGTTGTCTTAGAATTATAGTGGTGCTCCATACGTAGAGGCATTGGGCTTTGTGGGAAGCGGGTGTATTGGGCTTTGCTCTGGCCTGCGCTTATGTACGCCAGGTGCTGGTGGCGGTGACTGAGAGGGGAGGAACGGGTACCGCGACCCAGGTGACTGGGAGACGGACAGGCAGCGCGGGGGAGAACAGACGGACACGGAGCTCTTTAGCATGACACGGACCAGCCCAACCTGGCCGCCCAGTGGACTGCTATTCCTGTCTGGTGATATTGAGCACTTTAAGTTGCCTCTTTGGGACATTTTAACTTAGCCATTTTAATCTTGATGTGAATCATAAATTGTGGTTTTATTTTGATTTATTAAGACTTTTGTAATAAATATTTTGGTACCTTTTAACTGTTTGTCTATTTGGTAACACCATAGTTGCTCACTTTTTTCACAATAACTGAATTGGCTACTTCTCATTATATTTAACTACGAGAACCATAGCTCTAATACCCTCCTTACATATAGCCCAAACGTGATTAGATCCTTGGTGTGCATTGATCTACATATGTCACAATGACAGGAACACACAGCAGGCTGTCAAATTGAAGTTTGCATTTATTTTTGAAATTATACTGCAAAACAGCAGGTCTTGAGACACGATGAAAAAACAGTGTGCCTCTCCACCAAAGACTAACACCAAATGATCGACAGGTTTGACCTATAACAAAAGGTAAGACAGCGTCCACTGCAGGCCAAAATCCCAAATTACGGCCACCTAACGTGACATAAAGAGAAGGACCAACCAACCCAGCCGCTAATTGTTTATTTTACACATTACTTGTAAACAAATAAACAAAACATTAAAAGAATTATTATTATTATTTCATAATAATACTCCTTTTTGTTTTTCTTGTTACCAAGCATTATACTAAATCTGCTCTACCAAAAGACACACTTTGGTAATGGGTCGAATAAATTCATTTGTTTTGGTCTTTACTTAGACCTTGAACTAGTCCATGTTCATCTGCCATGACTTCGATGACTTTGCCAATGACCCATTAGTTTTGTGGGGCTGTCTCATCTACCAGCACAACAATGTCGCCAGGCGCAAGGTTCCTTGTAACTCTGGACAACTTTTGGTGCATTTGGAACTCTGCCAAATATTCCCGCAGCCACCTCTTCCAAAACAGGTCGGCCATATACTGGACTTGTCACCACTTGTGGCGTGCATAGAGATCATCTGCATTAAACAGTTCGGGAAGCAGAGTTGGTTGGGATTTCAAAAGCAGTAGGTAATTTGGCGTCAAAGCCTCCACGTTGTTGGGGATCATTAGACGGGGTAGTGACCTGCCTGCCGTTGAGTATGGCCTCAGCTTTACACAGAAGGGTTTGGAGACCTTCTTCATCCAACGTTTGAGTTCTTAGGGTGGCGTTGAGGGTTTTACGAACAGATATTATTAAACGTTCCCACACACACCCTTGATGCAAGGCCGCCAAAGGATTGAACCGCCACCTGATTCCTTTTTGCAGTAAGGTGTGCTCAATTTCTGATTGGTTCTAGGTTTGTATTGCCTTCCTCAGCTCACGCTCAACCCCCATCAAGTTATTTCTGTTGTCGCTGCGTATTTCCTGCAATTGCCCTCTTCTTGAAATAAACCTCCTCAATGCATTTATAAAAGAATCTGTGTCCAATGAGGCTGCCACCTGAAGGTGAACAGCTCGAATGGCTAAACATGTGAAGATGACGCCAAACCTCTTGACTGTAGATCTCCCACGCTTCACCTCAAAGGGACCAAAGTAATCCACACCAGACCTGGTGAAAGGTGGGTCATCTGGGGTGACTGTGTCCTTGGGTAAATCTGCCATTTGTTGCTGGCCGGTAACACCATGAAGACGGCGGCAAACAACACGGAATCTTCCTGATAACTGAATGTGCATTGGGAACACAGTATTGTAATTTAGACAATACATAGTTGTGTCTGCTGTGGCCAAGCTGCTTGTGTATGGCATCTATGCTTTGCTTCGTCAGGCATGGCCGCACGGTTTAGCCTACCCCCAATTTTAGGGAGGCCATCTTGAAGGCTTGGGTTGAGCTTGTATATTTGGCCAGTCCGTTTCACATGTTCACCTTGTTGCAAAGCACTGATTTCATCTGGAAACTTGTGTCTCTGGTAGGGGCGAATGATCTCCAGTTCCGCCTCTTTTAAGTCTGACAGAGGAGGGAGGGCTTGTGGATGACTGACCTTTTACTTCTGGTAACTCGTTTGTTCTGCTTTGTATCCAAGCCTTTTGATTTGGAGTTTCATTTGGAGTACAGTCTTTACTCTAAGGATCCACTCCACAGCCCTCTTCAGACTATACCCCAATGAATAGTGATGTATTACAGTGATGTATAACATCTGTGCGGACCGCTCACACCCTGCCCACAAACTGTTTCAATTCCTCCTTTCCGGTAGGCAATACAGAGCACTGCTCGCCAAAACAACCAGGCTCAATAACAGTTTCTTCCCCCTGTATGTCAAACTATTGAACTCCTAACCTGCAACATTGTAAATACCATAATTATTCAGTATACCATGTACATAGTCACAATTATATACACCCCTTGTAAATATGCATAGTACTATTCTCCTATTGTAACAGAGAGTGATATCGCCCGGAGTCAAATTCCTAGTGTGGCAACACATATGGCTAATAAAGCTGATTCTGATATATATTGATTGTAGCAGCCTTTTGTCCTTGTGAAACCAAATCTGTTGGATTCAGCTATGTGCTGACATGGCGCCACTGCGGTGCCTCACTCAGCCTGAGGATTTCTTTAACTCTTAGCCACAAAGGTGCGGAATCTGGTTGTTTTGCTGTTAAGGTATTTCAGTACTGCTGTGCTGTCGGACCAAAAGACCGACTCATTGAGCAGCAGTTGAAGCTCCACATTTTGTCCATACAAACCACAATAGTCTCTCCTGTGAGCTCCAAAAGCAGGATAGTTGTGGATTTGATGGGTGCATCTCTGGCCTTTCCAATGACACAACAGCAGTGAATCTTGTTGCCGTTGTGCTGGAGTAGATACATGACCGTACCGTACCCCTCCTCACTAGCGTCACAGAAGTGATGCAACTGTGCAGAGCTAACGTCATTGAAGTCTTCCGGCTTGAAGCATCTACTCACTCCACCCTCGCTCAGCAGGTGCAAACTGTTCCCCCACTCATACCACTGGCAAGCTAGATTACCTTGGATGGTTTCATCCCAACAAACCTTTAGCCTGCAGAACTCTTGTAGTAGCTTCTTGGCTTGGAGAAGTACATGTGACACCATCCCCAACGATCATATATGGAGCTTACGATGGATAGAATGTTTCGTCTGGTGGGGGGTTTGTCCTGTATCGTTATTTTGAACTTAAAACAATCCGACTATATGGACTACTGTACCCCTAGCGCTCTTTCCACAGGGAGTAGATCCCGATCCAAATCTAGCTCTTTTATCTCCTTCGCCCTTTCTTACTTGGATATAGCAGCTAACACAGCTCCTCTGTTACAGACACATTTAGCAAGTTTGAAGCCCCCTTTTTGACATACAGCTCCTAGCTCTTCATAGAGATGTATGGCTTGGGCATCAGTACCAACAGACTTCGAGCAGTCATCTACGTAGAAGTTCTTTAGCACAGCGCCGATGGCTGCAGGGTCATGCTGACTTCTGTTGTCTTCTGCAGAGCGCCTGAGGGCGTAGCTGGCACAGCTTGGTGACGATGTGGACCCAAATATGTGTACCACCATACAGAACTCCTCCAAAATTTTGCTGAGATCATCGTCGGCCAACCACAAGAAGCGAAGCAGGTCTGTGTTTTCCTTGGGGATTTTTACTTGGTAGAACGTGGCCTTAATATCTTCCATTAAAGCTACTGGTTCTTGACAGAATCGCAACATGACGCCGATTAAACTGCTGGTGAGATATGGCCCCTGCAGTAACTGATCATTGATGGAAACTCCATGAAGGGAAGCACCGACTTTCAAAGACAACACGCATCTTGTGCTTTTTAGGATGGTACACCCCATGATGTGGGATGTACCATACCTTAACATCATGCCTGTTTTAGTAATTTTCTGGAACCCTTTCATGGGAACCCTTGCTCAGCACGTCATTCATAAATTCGACATAGTCTGCACAAAAACAGGATTATTCTGCAGCTTTCTCTTGAGATTCAATGCCCTCTGTCCTGCTACAACTCGATTGTTGGGCATGCAAGGGTTTTGTTTTTCAAAGGCAGACCGATGCAGTCATGGGCGTCAAGCAATTTAGATGACTGTGCTACATCCTCCATGAACTGAAGGTCTTCTCTTGACATTTCCAGCAGTTCCTCTTTTCTACCTTCAGGGAAGTCCAACTTAAACTCTTTGTCCCACAACTCATCCAACTTAGCCACAGATATTTGATTTGAGGTGATGGAGACCTTTCTCTTCGAAGAGTGGATGCTTTATCTGAGGAGCCCATTTATAGTATAGTCCATCCCAGAAGTGTCCGCACTGCTTAAAGTCCATTATTGAGGCTTTAATCAAGCCCTCCGGCTCAATAGCCCGTTGCAAGTTGGTGCCGATAAACAGTTCAAATTCTGCATTCAGTTCCATAATATGACACCTTATAAATGCGGCCACTGACTCACATCACATTGTTTGGGAACATTGCTTTGATATGCTGGTATTTTCTTTTGAGTAAAAACCTCAGACAACTGGATATAGTTGCTACCATCCAAACTGCCTACCTCCGGCCCATGCACTACCTGAGTGGGAACAGTTCTTTGGCTTCCCAATGTAGGGAGGAGAATGTCCATCCTCCTTTCTTGGAGGTTCCGTGTGTTCATCAATCTCTCCGTGCAGAATGTAGCCGTACTACCGGAGTCAAGGAACGCATAGGCTGTAATGACCTTAGTTCCCTTGACTGATTTGACTTGGACAGGGACAGTGGGATGGACACTGCCCGTATTCCCAGCCCCATTGTTGCCACATGGCTCTTCTGCTTCCACTAAGCCACTGGAGACAGATAGCTTGCCCTGTGTACTGTAGTTTCCTCAGTTGTTGCCCTTTTTGTTTAGCGCAGAACAGTAGGGTGGACAAGTTTACATAACTCACACCTGAGCTTGTCTTCACATTGCTTAGTCATATGTGACTGAATTCCCCTTGAATATCAGAATGGTTTGCGGTGGTAATGTTGTAAGTCTTTGTTGTTTCACGAAAAACTCTGTAATGTCGTTTTGGCGTTGCAACACAGTAACAAGAGCTTCTGTGCTGTTCTCCTGATGTGACGCAAAACCACCAAGTAAACTGCTTCCAAAGTTACCAAAATCCGGCTGTAGCGAGTGGTGAGCAGCGACTGCTGGCAGCGAGGGATGAGGTGCGCATAAGACTAAGGTAGATATTCGTCCACATTTTTTTGACTCATCCATTCGTTTTTGCACTTCTTTAATCCATTCATCAACTTGCTCAATGAAGTCACAGAAAGTGTTCTCCTTGGGTGAAAACCAATTCTCCTGATCATGAAACATGTTTTCCTCCAAGCCCAAAGACGTATATTGTTCTTTAACTGCATTATCTTTAATTGCATTAACTGCATTATGCACTCTGAAAGCTTACACTGAACCACATGCACGTTATTATCATCGTCTATTAAATGTAGCAGTTAATTTTTTCTTAACGTGAGTTAACTTAGTTTACCTCGTCTGTGTTTAACCATTTTGTGTAGAGCTTCCTCCATGGCACTCAATGTAGGCTTTGGGGCCTGCCTGTTGATGGCTATGTTATCCTGCATTCTCTCTTGTATTCCAGCAAGCCTAACAAATCTAGCGACTTTTTTGGGCGTCGTTGGAGAGTTTTCTGATATTTGCGGGGCCTTTTTTTTTTTTTGTGTGTGTGTGTCTTGTCCAGCATCATAACAGCTGAATGGGAGTCAAGCTGCCTTTAAATGCTGAGCAAATTTTCTTTGCCAAGGGAGATTTCATAATGCAAATGAGTCTCCCTTGACATTTGACTGCGTTTATTATGAATTTTGTTGCGCCACATTTCGATGCCGGACCTGACCTGAAAAGGGGACGGGTGGGGGGTGGGGGATATAAGAAAGGGTGCAGAAGAACCTCACAAACATATTTCAACCATATTATAAACAAC
>QODF01000128.1:56277-117085 GCA_024372805.1 Oostethus manadensis
TCCCCTGCACCCAACATACACACAAACACACTGACACACACCTGCACTCGCGCACACACACCCACACCCGCCCAACCCCCTGTACACTCCCCCAACCCTGGTCCTCCCAGGCACCAATCCGGCACTGGGACGCGCACCCATCCACCCCCACAGCAGCGAGTCCAGGCCAACCCAGATGCCCCCGGGGGTCAGATACGCCCCCACTCCTAGGCAGAGGCAGCCCCCGGAACCCAGGGCCCAGGAGTGCCGCCCTACCCACACCCAGCCAGCCCAGCCAACCGGCCCGGGGCCCGACGGCCACGACCCAGGCCCCAACCCACGGTCCCCCGCCCCTCCACCAACCGGTCGTCTCGGCACCAGACCTACCCCAGCCTCACAGAGATAAACACCGGTCCCAAAGCGGGGCCTTTGACAGGTCTGCCCAGACCAAAGGCCGTGACAAGACGACAGTGTATAGTCAACTTCCGAGGATGATGTGGAGCTCTACCAATCAAAAGTACAAATGAATCTTGCATGCAGCAATGCTGCATGGGGTGGAGCTTGCTATGTTTTACATAGCGAGATCTAAAACTATCCATATATCCATTTGTATGGCACTTATTCTCACAAGGGTCGTGGTCAGCCTATCACAGCTGACTTTGGGTGAGAGGCGGGGTACAGCCTGGACTGGTCGGATCTAAAACTAGCTTCTTAATGTTCATTGGATAAAAGAGGAGGGTCGTTGCCGTTATATTTTACTGGTATATTGCTAGACTTGATTTTCAAAATGAAGTGGATTATCTTCAGTGGTTATGCTTTTTTCCTACAGCATTTTACAGCATTGTATGCAAATAATATGCAAATTAGACAACAACATCATCTAGTGAATTCTAGGACAGCCAATAGATACTATTCTCACTGAAAAGTTGGCAACAGTGATTGTCACTGGAAAAACGTTAATAATGTTGGTAAATGGACAACACAAAAGAGGAGGTAATAACACTAAACTTAACTGTACTGCTGACCTATTTCACTACCCATCAATAACTGTATAAGACAAACAATGGTTTATACACAGCACTAATGATGTAGGGTTGGGGGGGTGCGTGTGCGTGCGTGTGTGTGTGCGTGCGTGTGTGAGACAATTTGGAGACCATGGATGGACAGTGAGAGATTAGATTTGGGGTTAGTGCCTGTTGAAAGTGCTGACAAAGCTTCAAAGGCACAGAAGAGCCACGCTGAAAATCTAATCTCACCACAGGCATTGGCAAAGCACCTCTCTCCTTGCAGACTTGAACGCATACAAAACTCTTACAAAAATGTACCACTTACAACCGTAACGACAAAACAGTGTTGTGTTTGCTTTTCAAATCCAATCTGGCCCATGATATTGTCAACATAACCTGCACATTTATATCTTACTTTGCATGAAGTCATTTGGGTTGCTTTCCCTTTTGGGGGCCTCTGCCACTGATTGCACTAATCAAATAGTCTTTAAAAACCTAAACCAAAAACACATGTTCATACGCATGCTCATAGTTGCATTTGTTACAGACATGTGTAATCTGGTGACTGAGATGGGTTGTCAGTGTGTTTTGCTGTGTAGCTTCCTTGCTGTGTTTTGTGTATATATATTGTATGTATCACAAGTCCAGCCCACAGACTGTTGCCAGGTTACCCCAAAAACCAAGTGACCATAACAATCCCTCAGTACCGGCAATCAGCGCACCTGTGTGATGGCGCGTAAAGGAGGCAGAAAAGACGCAGAAAAGGGCAACAAGGCTCACGTGGAGGAGGAACGGCACACGAAGCTGCAGCAGCGAACGACGGGACAACAGTAGCCGTAAAGGACGGCACGCGAAGCTGTGGCAGCGAACAACGGGGGAGCAGTAGCCGGCGTTTATTCGGAGGTTGATCGGGGTGGACCCGGCACCACACCATTGAGCACCGCGGCGCCGATCACACGCTACGGCAGGGGGGACCCTGCCTTGCCTGTGAGTAGTTGTTTGAAATGATAGTGATGCTTCTTCTGTAGAGGTATCAGGCTTCGTGGGAGCGGGTGTTTTGGGCTTTGCTCTGGCCTGCGCTTATGTACACCAGGTGCTGGTGGCGGTGACAGAGAGGGGAGGAACGGCTACCGCGACCCAGGTGACTGCAAGACGGACAGGCAGCGTGGGGGAGAACAGAGGGACACGGAGCTCTTTAGCATGACACGGACCAGCCCAACCTGGCTGCCCAGTGGACTGTCTGGTGATATTGGGCGCTTTAAGCTGCCTCTTTGGGACATTTTAACGTGGCCATTTTAATCTGGATGGAATCTTAAATTGTTTGTTTTGATTTATTAGACTTTGTAATAAATATTTTGAAACCTCTTAAGTGTTTGTCTATTTGGTATCACCATAAGTGATGACTTCTCATCACCTTCAACTATGAGACCAAAGCTCTAATACCCTCTTGACACATGCATAACAAAGTACATTAAGGAACATCACATATTTACAACATTTCCAAAAAGGAGCAGGAAGAAGCTGCGCTTATTTAATCCTACACCTTATCCATGTCTCAGCAATTACTGATAGTTTGTTTACGTCTTGCGTTTAACAATAGTTTCTGAAGAAATAGAGAATGAGTAGCAATGGATATTTTTCTCTAACTCAATTTTTCTTTTTTTATTTAACATATGAGACAGTAAATGTTGTCAGTGAGCTGACCTACACATACCTCCTTTCCACCCTTCTTCCCTTCCCACAATAACACATTACAGGATGCTGCAGGAGGTGCACATGTGCTCTCATACACTAGACTGTAACTATAACTGGGAGGAAATGAAGGCAGCTGGGGAGATTTATGTTTTCATTTGGTCTGTTATATTTATATGACACCTCAGGTGTTTATTACTCCTCTCACAAACACACACATTTATTATTCCATCATATTTTTTAGATGTAACGTTCAGACGGAAAAGGAAGCAGCAGAAAAGAGAAGATGAGGGCACCTGCTTGGGAATGGCAACAGTGTGCTGCAAGTTTTTTTTTTCTTTCCAATTGTTGTATTGACAACAGACATATTCCTATGCATGGTGAGAGGTTTGGGGACCTGAACACAAGAAGGGAACATTTTAGGTCTACATCCAGGCTCACTACCATACAAACACAACAATCATGGCTGCTAAGCAACATATCGTAGACTCCTCACCTTTGAGTAAGAATATCTGACAGTATATTATCTTAGAGGACAATACTATAGAAAGTAAACTTGGTTATACTTTAAAGTACTCAGTGCACATCTTGTAAAGCAGTATGGATTTACCATCCTTTGAAAATGAGTCAGCACACAGGGATTATTGTCTAAATAGTTGGCAACACATTTAAGTAACAAGATAATGATGTCTTGCCTACAAGCATGGTGGTGGCAGCATCAGGATCTGGGGTTGCGTGAATGCTGCCAGCAATGACTAGCTGTGGTTCATTAGGGAAGGATGTATTTCAACATGTACAGTGACACTGCGCAACTCGGCTGCATGGCAGTTGTCCAACATAAGAATCCCAAACACACCTCCAGGATGGCGTCTTACATCCACTAGCTCCACCAGTAATAGAGAAATGGAAGAGGACTCAACCTGTGCAGCAGGGTTGCACGATTCTGCAAAAAATTTGAAGGTAGATAGATGGCTAGATAGATAGTCTTTTTTCACACATACACCCGCACGCACATACGGAGCCCTCACACGTGCGCGCACACACTATGTTGTCTTGTGCAGCTTGTCTTTCTACCGTTCTTCAAAGGAGGTCCTGGAAGAACAGCTGATGGTGGACTTTTTAATACAAAAGAAATTCTGAGACTGAGACTGAAAAGAATCCATCAAGTCAAAAACATGGCACACTCACGTAATAAAGGTAAGGAAAAGTCAATTAATTGATGTGATTGCTTCTCTAGCGAGCTGATGACTAACAGTTTGCCATTGCACCTTATCTGTGAGGGCAGCGGAGCCAAAAATGACTTAATTAAAGAATTTAAAATTTTAAACAAGAACCTATAATTAGCACACATTAGTAAAATCACCCACTTCGGTGGCACAATCCAAAGTATCTGTCGTGAGGGCTAACTTTGAATGCTAGGAAGAACGTTAACATCAACTGACTTGACTCATAATGGCCACACCCAAAGTATATTTTCAAAAGTTAAAGATGACTAAAAAGTGAAGTGCCACTGGTATCAGCGGCTTCTTACATATCACGTACCAACAACGTATCAATTAAAACAGGTAAGGCTATTATGCCAACTTCATTTTATGTCCCGACATTGAATTTTAAAGAAAAATCTATCAAATCAAATACAACCACATAAATCCTTCGTTAAAGACAACCCTATAAATTAGATCATCTGTTGCAGCTTTGTGCAGCGAGAAGTTGTTGTGAAAATTGATGCTGAAATTAGTCTATGTACTGTACTTCAAAAAATATCTTCTGGTACGCCTGGCCTTAGCCTTTAAGTGCGATCAAATATTGTAAACTTTGGGGGGAAATGCAAGCATTTTTGGTTTACCTCCACATAGAACTTGACATTTCCAGCTCTGGCAGCACAAATAATAACAGGAAGAAATTGTTGCTCTAAACACCTGCTGAATCTAAACATTCACTGCATAGCTGGTGTTTGCTAGACTGCCAGCACAGCTGTATAAAACGGTTGTTTCTATTATCTATATGACCACAGATCTCTTCATTGGCATGCTGAGGTGTTCCCAGATACTAGTCTTGGGTCATGTCAAGGGAAACCAATGATTTAAATGTATCCACATAACACTGATCAAAGTACGATTGAACGGGGTCTTCATTTTAAATTATCATACATTACATGTCAGGATAAACCTAACTCTTGATTCACCCAAAAGGAAAAAAAAACTCACCTTCAAGAATGACTTCCTTGCCAGTCTTCTTCAGGGCCTGCACAGCCTCATCATGAGTAGCCTCGCGTAGGTCATAACCGTTGACAGACAATATGGCATCTCCAACATAAAGTGCCTCCGTCTGGTCAGCCGCCAGGCCTTTAAAAATCTTGGAGATGAGAATGGGCATCTTGTTCTCCTTCCCACCTGTATAAAAAGATGGGCAATAATAAAAGTGAGTAAAATCTAAATATTTTTTAACAATATTTTGAAAATAATTAATACAAAAAGAAAGATTTTATTAGTATATTTTTTACATTACACTGCATTCCAAACTATTATGCAAATTATATTTTTCTCTGATTTTGCTAAATAGTCAGTATATACCAACCTTCAAAGCATTTCACTGGTTGTTAAGAACCAAAAATGGTAATTTGTTAAACAAGACAATTTTGATTAATAAATAACCGTTATATTTATAACATACAGTACGTGTGTGTAGTTGCAATATCTTGATTATGTGTCATAATTAGGGGTGTAACAACTCATTCACTAGATCGATGTATCAATTTATTTTCCTATGATCCAACTACGTCAATCTGTGTTCGCCAAATTGCCATTCCAGACATAATATATCATTCTAACGATCGTTTTAAAGGTAATCTATCAACTTAATCAATACTAGGAAATAAAGCAATGGATTTAAGCATTGTAGGTTTTATATGGATGTGTTTTTTAGCTTTTTTAATGATAAAGACGTTAAACGTTATCCTTGTAACAGTGTGATTTGTCGTATGCCGATTAGTCATGACTGTTGACTGGGGCGCTCGGATACGTAATGTGACGCGGAGCATGCACCCTGTGTTAGAAAAGTCCATGTGGACGTCCTACAATATTTACATTTTTCATAGGATATGGGGTGCATTTTCATTGGTGTACATGTTTGTTCACTAGATTACTTCTTCCTCCACAATTTGGTATGGGATTTATACTGAGTGTTGGACCACATCCAAAGTTAAGCCCAATTTGAGGCCTTTCAAACTCATGGATGGGAGCGTCAGGACAAGATAAAAAGTACGTAGAGAGCGTTACGTTTGTGCATGTTTGTGTTCTGGTTGAATGGGGGTATTTTCGTTTGGGGGCCACTGTTGTTCTGGCGTATGTTCCATTTTTTCCTGCAATGATTAGCGTGTTGATCAACACATCCTTATAGCTTTAATCGCGTCTGTGCAGACGTTATAGTATGTATGATATTCATTCACTTTAATATCTATCTGCACAAGAGATTTCATTCAAATCTGGTGGTGCGAAATAACTTCTTTAATACTTGGGTTAGAGAAGTGAATGAGGTATCAAATTAAACTTAGTCGTGTTTTATTCACTCAGACACAATTATTCACTCAACCTGTTCATTCATTGTTAATTCAAACTGAAATGTTGGTTGCACTTTATTGAAATAAAATGTGGATGAATTTGCCATGAATTGTTGTTTACCTTTTTGTTTATATCCATAATTAACAAATACCTGATTCTCTTACAAAAGCAAAGACAATTTAGGAAGCTTGACCTGCATTGTCCAGTATCGAGCTATTTATTTCACCATCGGACAGCTTGAGTTTTGGCAAACTAGTTACTAAATCAGTTAAAATTTACTGAATTGTTTCAGATCATATTGTTCTAAATAAACCAATACCGTCCTTGAATCGAACTGGCAACCACGAATCGTGATACGAATCGAAGTCAAAACGAATCTTTGCACCCCCAATTATAATGTATAACATGTTGCATATCGTGTTAATATAACTGGCTTTAGTGCAATGAACAGGGGGTTGGAGTAAATAAGCTCATCTTCTCCCCACTCCCATCCATCCTTATCCTCATTGGGGTCGCGTGTATGCTGGAGCCTATCCCAGCTGACTTTGAGCGGGAGGCGGGGTACACCCTGGACTGGTCGCCAGTCAATCGCAGGGCAGACAAACAACCATTCACGCTCACATTCACACTCTAATGAACAATTTAGAGTCACCCATTAACCTAACATGCATGTTTTTGAAATGTGGTAGGAAACCAGAGTACCCAGAGAAAACCCATGCACGCACGGGTAGAACATGCAAACTCCACACAGAGATGCCCAAAGGAAATTGGAACACTGATCTCCTGACTGTGAGGCCAACGTGCTACCCACTCATCCACCATGGGTCTGTTAATTAAATGCAAAGAACCTTACATTTACTGATCCAGTACATCAATGGAAAATTTTTTGCCAGTAATTTAGAAATTGATGTAGCATGGGTAACATTTCAAATAGACTGCCCACATTGCTACAAAATCTTCAACAAACTGTAATGCCCCTGCTTGTGATTAGGGAACAGCTATTGCAACTGCTGATTAGTTTACAGTAGACAACATGTGGCAAACTTTCTTATTTTGAAGGCCAGAAGGATGTTCTGTGTGTGAGAATGTTTCTTTATGGCTAAGAGCTGGGTGCAAAAATAAACGTGTTTCCTGTCTTTTTTCACTCTGAAAAAATGTTTATCTCCAAAAGGGAGGCGCAGCAAGAAAGTTTGGGACTCATGCTTTAAATAATAGTTTTTAAATGACTGTTGACTGACTTTTTTCCTCATTTTACTAAAGATATTTCAAAATACATATTTTGGAGCTGTAATTATAATACAGAGAAACTGTGATATTTTTGCCCAAAGTTATCGTCAGAAACTCATACCGGCCCTTGGCTAGTGATATATGGCATCTATTCCATTAGGCAAGTGCAGAATTACAGTGTATATGTAAAAAGTGGATAAAGTACACAATAGTGAAGATAAACACTGCTCACTTCATTTTTTTTACCTTATTTACCTTGACTGCAGCTATGGAAAAAAAATACATCACTCTGATGTGGGAAACAAAGCTTTAAACTCTGCTTTATAGAAACTTGTCTTCACTCTAACCCATCTGGTGAAGAATCACAGGAGTGCAAAAATGTTGTGCAACAACGTGGAAACACAAACAGAATCAATAATTAAAAAACAAATGTAGTCATATTCTTTTCTCATTTTGTCATTGCTTTTTATGTTTTGTCTTTGTTTTTTTTCCACTTTGTTGTTGATTTTTCTGTTTTGTCTTTGTCTTTTCCGTTTGCTTTTGCTCATTGCTCATTTGGCTCAAGCTGGTAACAACAAGCAAAGGCAAATGGTCCACGGTGACAAGTCCCATCCAGCCTGTCAGCTACTTCTCTGAGATGGACTTCAACGTGTAAGACGTTCGCGCAAAGTATGTGCTTGTTGGCGTGATAATGACGTTATTTCCTGTCTGTGACATTTTTTACGGTCACCCACACTAAGAGCTACATTTAAACATACTGTAGCTACATACTACCCAGCCACTGTGATCAGGTATGGACTTGTCACCCTGGCTTTGCTGCGAGTAGGTGCTTCTTTTGCCTTTGCTTGCACTTGCCAGCTTGTATTGAACAAATGAAAAGACAATGACTAAACAGGAAAAGCAATGACACAATGGAAAAAGAATATGACTACATTTGTAAATTTGCATTATTGATTCTCTTTATATTTTCATGTGTATTTCTTGTTAATGTTGTCACTCCTGCGATTCCATAATCTGGAGACCTTGTACCTCACTCCCTATCTCTCTGCTTAAATTAGACATAGGCGAGTAGTTGACTGCCTCCACGCTTCCTAAAAGCTGGGGTGGGCTCCCTAAAATTAACACTAGCCCTCCACTCCCTGATGCATAGCTTTCATCTTTGACCAATGACAACTGGCTGGTCAGCCTCTCAGCTGTTCACTCTAGTGTGGTGTCAGCAGGCCAACAACATCTTGCCCCTCATATTGTGGACTCTCTTTCTTGTAGCCATTTTCTCTTTGTGCCTTTATGTCACTCTGTTTTCTCTTCCAAAAGAACCTGCATCACAAACAATGTCAAGCCAGCAGGGTGCTGACAATCATTTAGTTTTCATAACAAGCTGTCTGCCTCCCAAGGCCACCCTTTTTCACATTGATGGACTTTTTACATTAAGAGGCTGGTTTGATTGTTGTCAGAGATGGAAGGTGAAAGTGCTAAAATTAACGCAATAGCATCTGCATTTAATGACAACCAATCCCACATAGCAGTTCAACTCACCATCATCATTTTTAGCAACGACTTGTCATCTTGTGTTTACTGCAGTTTGCAGGAAAAAAGGATTTCCATTCAAAAGTCACATAGAAAAAGTTAAAATTTTACAGACAGTACATAACAGTGCGGCATCTCAACGCCGCCAGAGTGTTTATTACTTTTTGTTGAGGAAACTCAAACTTCAACTTGATGTCTGTCTGTTTTATCTCACTTTATTTACAGTACATAACTTGACTGCTTATCCAACCGCCCCTGACATACCAAGATCGTGGCTGAGGTCAGGGAAACTGGACGCGTAAAAAGGCTTTTAACAGCTGCTGCCGCACTGTTGTGCGTACACTTTGCAGTTATGTAAGTGTGATGTGTTCAAATATGGAGAGGTCACAGCCTTTTCACCAAAAAGGGGGGATGGGTTGTATAGCAAGATTGGGACTTTATTCATCCTAATGTTGCCCAACATAAATGTAGGAGGGTAATGTGTAATATAATTTACTCAGATAAGTGAGTTGCATGTATTTGTTTTCTATTTAATACTCGGGAATACAGCTTTAATAGTCAATATTGACTACTTTGGAGTTGACCTTATATTTCAACAAAAAAACAGTTTATCTTACCTTGTTTGATGTCATGTTTTCCCAGTACAACCTGATGTGTGTTTTTGACATATTGCATTAACACACTTGGCTCAAATTGTCACAAAAACATACAAACCGAGTATATAAAAGTTTGATTGCTTACTGTGAAAGCTTGTTTAATGAACCTTCTTTGTAACTTAGAAAGCAAATATTAGGTTCACAAAGTGTATGGAGGGAAAAATACTTTTTTCAACTGAATTGGTTGTTAGCTTGTTGATGTCTTCATTTTTTCCGTCTTATAAATAAAGTTGTGTTTAATTGAATTGTTTGTTTAACTTTTTTCAAGTTTCAACGTTTTAACAAACGCTTTATATTTGTTTGAGTACTTTTTAAAAACACAAATGAGACTGGCAGGGTACTGTCAGATTTCGAAGTAAGCCAAGTTGCTGGTAACTAGCTAGCTGGTGGCAGTTTAATGGTAACTAGCTAGCTGGTGACAGTTTAATGGTAACTAGCTAGCTGGTGACAGTTTAATGGTAACTAGCTAGCTGGTGACAGTTTAATCGGTAAATAAACATGGCGGCTGTCAACTTGAGGGCCACGCAAGTTTTTCAAACATTGTAAACTTGCTTGTTCCTTTGCACACCACGGATAATGAGTGTGTGTTGCCGTTAAGGGACACATTTCCAACCATCGGCGACAGAAACAGTTGTTAAAAGGTGAAACCAGGCTGCAAAGCACGTCCTTTAACGTGGCGCTGACATTCAGATTGAAATCAATGAAAAGTTGTGCTCACCTTTAATACTAATCCCAAGTCCTCCGACATCTTGCTTGGTGACTCTCACCGTGCGCTTAACGTTGGTGATGGTCTCCGGCACAGCACTGGAGCTAAGGTTCGGGGGGTCTCCGTTGATAGCCCCGGTGGGATTCTGGTTGGGCTTTTGCGGTTCCTCGGCACCCTCCCCCGGGTTCACTATCAGCGTGTCCTCGGTGAGCGTGGCCAACACCCGGATCCAGCGATCGACGGTCACCCGCAGCTCCAGCAGTCCAGTTTTCTGTGCCTTCATCGCGGCAGCCATGTTCATCATCGCATTCCTGGAATAACTCTAGACGGGGCTGGCAGTTCTGTGAGGGGATCTGGAGGCTGGGTGCACACACACACACACACACACACGCACACGCACACGCGCGCGCACACACACACACAACTCCCACACTCTCAGCATGGCGTTTTCCAAACAGGTTTACCCACTAGTAAGAAGTTAACTGGTAGTGATACTATTACACAGAGCACCATTGAAAGTGTTTCTTCCTAAACTTTCAGTACAAACTGTAGTATTAGGCTGGGTAGGAACCTTGATTTCGGTATGTTCCCAGGGGAAGAGAATAAAAGGTTCCTGGCTGGACTTGAACATGGCTAAGCCTCGTCTTTGTTCTAAAGGTTTCTATTTCCCTAATAAACAATAGAACATGGTGTCAGAAGTGGGGCCAAAATGCTTCGAGAGGAAGAAACGATTGGACACCGTAAATCGCCACTGCGAAAAGACTAAAAGTGCAAATAATAAAAATAACGCCAGTCAGCGACACCTAGTGCTACACGGCTAGGCGGGAGCTAACGCTGACAAGCTAGCCACGACACCGTAAACAAGGCTTGTTAACATGGCGCAGTATCAAGTAAAGCCACCAGAAACGTTTTCGTTCAAGTCAGAAGACTGGACAAAATGGATAAAACGCTTTGAGAGATTCCGGATCGCGTCTGGACTGGAGACACAAGCTGATGAAAACCAAGTGAAGCACTGATTTACAGCATGGGAAAAGAAGCGGAGGACATTTTAGTCTCTCTACATCTCACACCAGAACAAGCGAGTGAGTACGACACAGTCAAACAGAGGCTAGATGCTCACTTCATGGCTCGAAGAAATATTATAAATTAAATCAGCGACAGCAAGAGATGGGCGAGTCGGCCCACAGCTTCATCACCGCGCTGCATTGTTTAGCTGAACACTGTGGATATGGCCCACTACACGATGAGATAGTTCGAGACAAGCGTTTATCAGAACAGTTGCAAATGGATCCAGAACTGACTCTAGAAAAAGCAGTTACAAAAGTAAAACAGAGCGAGTTGGTCAAGAAACAACAAGAGATGTTGAAAACTAATTTCAAAGGAGAAGTTGTAAACACCCAACTTGACAGTGTTCATGAGAAGCCACAAGAGGGCGCCAGACTAAAAAAAAAAACAAGCCGCACCCCAAACAAGGATTTTTCAAAGCCAAGCCATGCACAAGATGTGGAGACATTAAAGGTCACGCATTTCAGCAACGTCCAGCTAAAGAAGTCACATGCAATAACTGCAAAAAGAAAGGACATTTTGCTAGAGTGTGCAAGAAGTTGCATGAAGTCAATGTGGAGATAATAACTGAAGATTCTTCAGCAGATGAAATAGTATTTTGGGGCTCATTATCTAGCAGTAATTCTTCAGATTCGTGGTTGATAGAATTAGAAAATGGACTACTCCAGAGGAGTGTTTAAAATTGACACAGGTGCTGATGTGACAGCAATCGCATCAAACATGTATGAAAAAGGACAGTTCAGGGAACTAGTGCCAACTAAAAAAATGCTAATGGGGCCTGGCAGGTCACCACTAAAAGTAAGAGGCAGGTTTACTGGATCTCTTAAGAGAAAAAACAAGACCACAATGGAGGACGTCTATGTTGTGGATGGACTATGTACGGCTTTGCTCAGCAGGCAAGCAGCCACTGCACTACAACTAGTTGCTAGAATAGATACAGCTACACTGGACTCGAAAGAGACACTCAAACAGGAATTCCCGGTGCTATTAACAGGACTGGAAGCAATGAAAGGAGAATACAAAATTTTGCTGAAACCTGGAGCACAACCATATTCATGTTCCAACGCCACGGCGCATCTCTTTCCTTCTTCTGCTAAAGGTTAAAGAGGAACTGAACCGTATGGAGCGTCAAGGAGTGATATCCAAGGTGGAGCAGCCTATGTGTATGGTAATGGTACCCAAACACAAACTGGACCGAGTGAAAATATGCTCTGATCTCACTCAGCTCAATAAATCTGTGTTAAGAGAGAGACACCAGCTACCTTCAGTAGAAAACACACTGGCAGATTCCTCTTTCCAGAGAATCATCTCTGCTCCCGACCTTTATCACTTCCTTTTGTCGGTATTGCTACAATCGACTGTGCTTTGGACTTTCTTCAGCGCCAGAACACTTCCGGAAATGCAGGCAGCAGATTCTGGAGGGTTTGGAGGGTGTTGTGTGCCAGATGAATGACGTTCTCATCTGGGGGGAAGATCAGAAGGAGCATAATGAAAGGCTACGGAGAGCTCTCACACGTCTGCGGGACGCAAGTGTAACATTGAATGACAAATGTGAATTTTCAAAGATTAAGATCAAGTTCCTGGGTCAGATTGTGCAAGCATCAGGAGTCAGCCCAGATCCAGATAAAGTCAGCGCAGTCACGGCCATGAAGGAGCCAAACAACATTTTCGAGGTGAGATGTTTCCTGGGAACGGCAAACCATTTGGGAACGTTTTTGCCACACTTAGCAGAAAAGACACGTCCACTCAGAGATCTGTTGAGGAAAACAAACATGCAGTCTTTGGGGACCTCAGCTGACACAAGTTTTTGAAAGCATAACACAGGATTTGACGACACCACCAGGACTAGCACTATATGATCCCTCTGTGGACACGTTAGTCTCAGCAGATTCATCTTATTATGGACTTGGGGCAGTTATTTTACAGAAAACCTGCAGTACAGACTGGAAACCAGTAGCATACGCCTCACGAACGTTGAGCACCACAGAGCAGCGCTATGCGCAGATAGAGAAAGAAGTGCTGACCACAACGTGGGCTTGTGAAAGATTTGCAGAGTTTCTGATTAGAAAAGACTTTCGCATTCAGACTGACCACAAACCACTAGTTCCACTGCTAGGCTCAAGAAATCTGGATAAAATGCTGCCACGAATCAAACGTCTGAAAATCCGTCTCATGCGGTTTTCATTCACCACATCACACCATCCATCCATCCATTTTCCTCCGCTTATCCGGGTCCGGGTCACGGGGGCAGCAGCTTCAGTAGGGAAGTCCAGACTTCCCGGTCCCCAGCGACCTCTTCCAGCTCCATCGGGAGGACACCAAGGCGTTCCCAGGCCAGCTGTGAGACATAGTCAAGGGGTCGCCACAGCTAATCAATTGCCTCCATCTAACCCTGGCTTCTGCATCTTTTTCTCTCGCACCTTCATGTCCTCTTTCACTACATCCAACCTTTTTGGTCTTCCTCTAGGCCTCCTGCCTGGCAGTTCAAAGCTCAGCATCCTTCTACCAATATATTCATTATTTATCCTCGGGACATGTCTGAACCATCTCAGTCTGGCCTCTCTGACTTTATCTCCAAAACCTCTAACATGTGCTGTCCCTCTGATGTACTCATTCCTGATCCTGTCCATCCTGGTCGCACCCAAAGACAACCTCAGTATCTTTATCTCTGCCACCTCCAGCTCTGTATCCTGTCTTTTCCTCATAATAAAGTCATAAAAGAACCAACCTTCATGAATGTTTTTTGTGACAAAGAAGTATCTGATCCAATCGCTCCATCAGAGAAAAATCAAGGGTTGTAGAGATACCTGGAAACCCAGGAGAGCCATGGCATTATGTTCTTTACAAGTGCATGTCAACCTTTTTTGACACGATGATAGGGTGACACAAAAAATAATTTCATCATTTGTGGTTTGCTGCATTCAGCTGGGATAGGCTCCAGCCTGGAAATATTTGGTTGTTACTTGGAAGTAGACTGGTCATTCCAAAAACACTCAGGGGTGACATACTGAACAAACTTCATGAGGGCCACTCAGGCATAACAAAATGCAGAGAACGTGCTAGACCAATTGGGTCCAGGTCTTAGTAAAGATCTGACACAACTCATTGAGAACTGTGATACCCGTGCCCGTGAGACGGTCCACAACAAAGAGACTATGTTAGGAACTGACTTTCCGTCCAGACCATGGCGTACAGTAGGTGTAGATCTGTTTCAGTTTGGTAAACACCAGAATCTCACTATTGTGGAATATTTTTCAAGGTTTTTTTGAGGTAGCCAAACTTACTCCCTGACTCTAACCAGCCAACACCAGAGTCTGAGAGACACTATCCAGCTAGAGTCAGACATTCACCACAATACCTAAAGGACTATGTTACCTGAGTTGAATTGATTTTTGGGCAGAATTACCCGACATCCAGCTCTAATGGTTTTTGGCAGTTTACCCTCGTTCATGCCAAAGTAACGTTTTATTGGAAAAGAAAGTTTTGTAAAAGAAAAAAAAAAAGATGTTAACAGTTTATATTTGGTTTTGGGAACAATATGTCTGCAGAATGGCCGCACGGTGGCTGAGTGGGTAGCACACTGGCCTCACAGTCAGGAGGTTCAGGGTTCGAATCTCTGTTGGGCATCTCTGTGTGGAGTTTGCATGTTCTCCCGAGCGTGGTTTTTCTCGGCACACTCCGGTTTCCTCCCACATTCCAAAAACATGCATGTTAAGTTAATTGGCGACTCTAAATTGTCCATCGGTATGAATGTGAGTGTGAATGTTTGTTTGTCTATATGTGCCCTGCGATTGGCTGGCGACCGGTCCAGGGTGTACCCCGCCTCCCGCACTAAGTCAGCTGGGATAGGCTCCAGCATACCCGCGACCCAAATGAGGATAAGCGGTATAGAAAATGAATGATAGTCTGCAGAATTGGAAGTGTTTGAACTACTCCAGCGTAAAATGTTTCAGAGCCAATGCATTATTATNAGGTGCGCACACTTTTCAGCTACTTTTACAATGACCGGGTCTCAAACATCTACCTCCTACTAAGGATATGATGACTATATTTATGTACATTATTCATGTATATTACACTCTTTTAGATGCAAGTTACAAGTCGACATGATCTCTCTTACTATGCAACATTTAACATTTAAAATCAAACCGGTAAACTTTGAAACTACGACAGTAAGTGCTAACCGTTAGTATTTCACATTCACGGTTTCAAGGTTCACAGATAATCAAAGTAGTTGATATCGATCAATAATTCACAATTCAATATGGCAATAAAAATAATCACTCATAATTCATAACGTAGTTTATCAGTAAAAATAGCTACGTAGCGTAGACACAGTTTATGTATCAGCGTTTACTATCAAACATTACCGATATGCAAAAAATGAAAATGATGTTGCAAAATGCAACACAGCCAAAGTCAAGGCAACATAAAAAGGATTCAACAATGGGCACATTTTCCAATTAATCATGAAATAAAAGTTTAGGAAACAGAAGTGTAGAAAACATGCCTTTCTGTAGTGGATTAACCGCTTCAACCAAGCAGATAACCTTTGCTATAGATGTAGGTGTCCCACCCAGGGTGTACCCCGCCTCTCACCCAAAGTCAGCTGGGATAGGCTCCAGCATAACCCCCCCCCCCAAAATGAGGATAAGTGGCATAGAAAGTGGCTGGCTGGATGGATGTAGGCATCTTACCGCTAAGTTTGTTTACCTATGTTGCTATGAAATGATGTCATTTGACATCTACAAAGTGCCGTTTATGCAATCGACCCATACCACCTTCGCTATCGAGCAGTAGCTCGCGATCAAAGTGATGGGCGCCTCCTGGTTTAGACACTCAAATCACATTTCTGCATGTACAGTCTCTTTTCGTTGTTAAAATGATTAATACTGAAATCAAATTCAGTATGTTTGTAATTTTTATTTCCCCAACGATTATTTTTTCAGGTGTCACTATTACAAAACAAACTTATGGATGTCATAAATGTTCTTCGTATTTATTATTGAGAACACATACAAGAGTATTTCTATACACGTAAGGATGAGCTCACAGGGTCATCTTACACATAAATATGGAAGTCACGTTAAGTCACTGACAGAATATATCATCTTTTTTTCTTTACAATAATAAATGTTAAAATACAGAGCAAACTTCATTTTTTTACATTTCAAGCTGTCATTGAGTTAGGCTGTAGTAATAGGTGTTAAGGCTGAATTATGCTGCAGCGTCATGGTTTCTCCATTGACTCCCAAAAACTCTCACAGCAACATGGACCGCAGAGCTGCGATTGGTCAGTTTTTTTTTTTTTAGTACATCATTAGTGCGTTTTCCTCGGGCGAAAAAGCCAGCTGTCGCATAATTCAGCCTTTAGGGATACCACACGGTTGCTTGTTAGGCCCGCTTCCATTTTGCAAAGCCATTGTTCCTTTCCACTGCCCTCACGTCTCCCACACTAATCAGTAGCTGCGATACGTAATATGTTACCATGACAACAGTCTGACCGTGCTCCGCAGGTGCTATCACCTTAAACAGTTGCAGAGCCAAAGCAATGTCAGACACCATGAAAAATAGACTCCCCAACAGTGTAAATGCACGGCGCGTTCTTATGGCTAATATTGCCATCAACGTGATAACAACAATGTAACCACCCACGGCGGGAATTAGGACGTCTGAATTTGGTTCCTTCTGCAGAAATGGATAGAGGTATATGAAAAAACCTCCTCCGGTCAAGACCAGGATGAGATATAACAGGGAAACGCATGAGGAAGAGGAATATGTGGCATAACGGGGTGAGATAAAGGTCAGCGAGTAGAGCAGGTGAGCCGTGGCGAATGCAGCCATTCCTAAAACAAATGACACAGTACAATATATCAAGGTGGTACAAGATTTTTTTTTTGTGACTTGATGATACACAGTAGATGACAAAGTGGAACGTGGTTGAGTGTCTGTTTGGGTCAAAACACCACAATTTTGCCCCGGTTTGAGTGCATTCTGATCAAACTCGTGCCATGGAGGGCCGAGACACTGCAGGTTCTCTCCCCAACCAGTTTAGAGCTAAAATTTGGGTACGAGCGGCTAGCCGAGGACAACTACTTAGGGGCTTTGGGACCGTAGCTGAAGAGCTAGCAGTGCTGCACTGCTAGGACGGGAATGATCAGCAGTAAATAATGCCATAATAGCCGTCTAACTTATCCCATTTATTATGTATTGTGTAAAACCAAGACAAGAGCAACATCAAATTAAAATAGAAATAAAATCAAATAAAAATACAAATATAGTGTAGATTAGTCTGTACTGTATTTAAAAATCCATGTTGTCAAGTTACATGGTTCTTTCAAGGACTGTCAAACAAAATGAGACAAAGCGGCGCTTGCATTAAACATTCCTAAAACTGGGGGATTTCTAAATGTAGATTATTTTATGAAATAAATAACGGCCCATATTTCTCAAACTGATATCCTTTTACATAACATTTGATGAAGTTGTCTTGATAAAAAATTTAAATCCCTACTTACTATAAATAAAAACATTTTTATCTGCAATTAAGTGTGATTAATCTTGAGTAAACTATGAGGATTTTGTAATTAATCTCAATTAAATATTTTAATCATTTGACAGCCTTATTACTAACATATAATAAGGATACTAACATGCATTTAAATTCAAACTAGAAAATCCACAAGGTGTCGCTTACCGTGGAGGAAAAATTCAGGCCACACGAGGCAGAAGTCACCCACAGCTGAGAAGATGAGTCCTCCCACCACTCCCAGTACACTTTGACCTCCTTTCCAGCTCAGCACTGCGGCAGCCAGCAGGAGCGTCGGTGCCGCTTTGACACCTGCCAGCAGGATGGACGCCGAGGAGGCGGGAGTCCACAGGTAGAAGTACACGGCCGAGGCCGAAAAGAACGGCATGAGAGAGAAGAGCAGCGCACATGACTGAAAGCGAGGGGAAAACAATAAGAATACATACCTAAGTATGTAAACGTATTATTTTTACGTAAATGACATCACCATGTTTCTCCTCTGCCGCCTGTCATAGGCGTCTGTCTCAAGAATGTCCATCTTTCTCCCGCAAATTTTGCTTTTGTGCTCCTGCAGCGCTGCCTTCAATGACCTGGAATAAAAAACAAAAACTCAAATTGTCTCCCGTCCCACAGTTCCTTGTCAGAGTGAAACCTCTGCTGTGTCTGCATGCTGGTCTTTCCGAGCCATGAACTTTAGACTGATCCTCATTGTCTGATTGCACTCTGATCATCGATGCCTCCCAGCTTTGAGTCATCGTGGACAGAAAGATGACCTTTCACCTCTCTAGAGGGAACTTATCACTTGTAGGATAAAGTTGAAAAATTGATTAAACACTCGAGAATGTAACATTGGTTGTTTTTTTGTTTGTTTGTGTGCTTCAAAAGCAATTTAACTGTTATTTTGTGTGTGACGTCACAAAGGAATCATCAAGAGAATCTTCTTTGTGAGACTTTTGTGACTTTTATGTATTATTATGTCACAAAGGGAAAGTGTGATGATGACCACAGAACTGGTAATTGAAGCTAATGGCTGTCCTGTAACATGAATGAAATATCATGTACATACACACAATCTTTATTTACCAAACAGGTGCCATGTTGAACAATGTTAATTGGTTCATGTCCGCAAAGTAGGATTCCTCATTTATGAATTGACTATTTTTGTTGTTATAGCATAAAGACCAGTTTGCGACCTTTTAAATATGGGTTTTAACATAATTAAAGCCCTCTTGACACGAAATAGCACCCCTATAGTCACCTTTACAATGGTATTACCCAAATAGTAGACATAATAAGGGAAAATAAGACATAAGTATAACGTGTTGCTGTAAATGTGTCCCAGTGCAAGGGGAGCTGATTATGTGGGCGTACAGGAATTTTATCGAGGATTGTATAACCCTCTCAAGATCTTCAACTTTCTAACCATTTTTAAATCGTTTTGGGAGGGGGGTTATATAAGCAAGGTTATGTAGCTCGCAACTTAAGCGAACAGATAACTGTAACAGATTTCAAAAGAAGGGGAAAAAGGGGCGTAAAGGACACACTCACATTCTGTAAAAAACTCGGTTTGCCTTGGGGCCCAAAATGAGAAAATGCGCCCCTGCCCACGGAGGAAGCCAGGTGGACACTTATTAATTTGGCCACCATGTGTCAGTATCACCCTGGAAGCCACCTCCTGTACCTCTCAGTGTTTGCCATCAAAGGTTGAGTAGTTTTATTTTCCTTTAGTTTTTAGTAGATTTATAATACTTTTTTAAACCATATAATTCGTATAGTAATTATTAGTATATTTTTCAACTTCTTTTACTTGTATTTTAAAGTGACTTCTTTTATGTGTGAGAAGGTTAGGGATGTTGAAATGTATAAATAAACATATATATTATCTAAATAACATTAGGAAAAAATAAACATGAAATTGTATGTGAATGTGACAAGTTCTAAATTTCTATTTAGAATATATATGGCACTATATGGATAAAAATAATCAACTCTTCTGTTTGAGACAGACCCTTATGGATAGGTCCAGTGTGGAGAAACCACATCTTTTCTATTGCCAGTGGGCCCTCTCCCACAGTGACCTCTGACCCACACACACTCTCTTTAACCAGAAAGAAGATTCACATTGCTTGCTGCAGGAAAAAACAACATATACAGTAGTGTTCCAAATAACAACAGTCTAACGTGACTAACCAGATTAAGTATTGTTATTCGAATATTTTTATTGCTACATGGCAAACGAGTTACCAGTAGGTGCAGTAGATTCTCAGAAAACAAACAAGACACAGAATTCATGATATGCACGCTTTTAAAGGCTGGGCAATTAAATGAAAGGGGTGTGTTCTATCAGTGATCAGTTTTGTGAAAAAAAACAGGTGTGAATCAGGTGGGCCCTATTTGAAGATGAAACCAGCACTTAATGAACATACATTTCGCTTTCAAAGCCTGAGAAAAATGTGTTATTCCAGACGTTGTTCAGAAGAACAGCATACTTTGATTAAAAAGCTGATTGGAGAGGGGAAAACTTGTGAAGAGGTGCAAAATAATTTTGGCTGTTGAGCTAAGATGTGATCTGCAATGCCTTAAAATGGAGAGCAAAACCAGAGACAAGTGGTAGAAAACAGAAGACAACTATGAAAATGGATCAAAAAATAGCCAGAATGGCAAAGGCTCAGCCAATAATCAGATTCAGGATGATCAAAGACAGTCTGGAGTTACCTGTAAGTACTGTGACACTTGTACTGTGACGTCTGTGTGAAGCTAATCTATTTAGAAGCAAAGTCCCTCTGTTAAAAAAAGGCATATGTGTAAGAGGTTACAATTTGCCAAAGAACTCATCAACTGACCTAAAGAGAAATGGAGGAACATTTTATGGACCGGTGAGTGTAAAATTGTTGTTTTGGGTCCAAGGGCTGCAGACAGTTTGTGAGACGACCCCCAAACTCTGAATTCAAGCCACAGTACACAGTGAAGACAGTGAAGCATCATGATATGGGGATGGTTTTCCTACTATGGTGTTGGGCCTATTTATCCCTTAGCAGGGATCATGGATCAGTTTGCATATGTCAAAATACTTGAAGAGGTCACGTTGCCTTATGCTGAAGAGGAGATGCCCTTGAAATGGCTTCAACAAGACAATGACCCAAACGCAGTAAACAAGCACAATCTTGGTTCCAAACCAACACAATTCATGTTATGGAGTGGCCAGCCCAATCTCTGGATCTTAATCCAATGGAGAACATCAAAAATGCTGTTTCTGGAGCAAAACCAATGAATGTTTATGAACTGTGGAAGAATCTTGGAGTGGAATAACAGCTGAAAGGGGCCACAAGTTGGTTGACTCCATGCCTCACAGATGTGAGGCAGTTGCTCATACAATTAAATATTAGTTTGAATGCTAAGTCTTGCTTGTTTTCTGAGTATCTACTGCACATACTGGTAGCTCGTTAGCCATGTAGCAATAAAAATGTAGTAATAACAGTGATGAATCTGGTTAACAACATTGGACTGCTATTATTTGGAACTCTGCTGTATGACAGGAGTATATGTGTGGAAAAGTGAAATACATGTCTGGAAAGGGAACCGCTGAATGAAGAGCTATCAATGATTAACTACGGCCTCTGTGGGTCAAACTTTGTACCGTGCGCTCCCATAAGTCATCAGTCAGACATCTTTGTGCCGGATGGGTGCCCGTGGAAAGGTGCGCGATTATCGGTGAGCGGAGTAATAACAATGACACTGAATGAGGCAGCCCTGATATGAAGTAAGCTTGAGCATGATAGCCTTGTGTGGATAAGTTGCAAGGGAATCTTCTGGACTTGTATGAGCCTGTTTACATTCTCAGCACAGGAAATGGCAGCGAGGTCACCTTCCCTGCGCATTGGAGTTGTAGGATTTGGACATCTAGGTGGGAACCGGTCCATAGCTTGTAGAATTTTGACATAAAGCTTTTTGTACGTTCATGTTCTTACATCTTCAGGGTGTGACATCTGTGGTTTGTTTTGTTTTGCAGGCCAATACTTGGTGGAGAGAATCCTTACAGATGGAGCCACCGTGGGCTTAACTCTGGCCTTTGTTTGGAACCGAAATCCTGCTAAGATCAAAGGTTTGGTCCCAGATGAGCTGCTACTGGAGGACCTGTCGGCACTCACGAACAGGTGCCAGCTTGAGCATGATTGCGTGCCAGTGCAGTGATACTTTTCTAATGTCCATCTTTGGTGAACGAATGATTTGTAGGCAATGTGATGTCATCGTAGAAGTGTGCCATCCTCAGGTGGTGAAAGAATTTGGAGTCCACTTCCTGTCTCGCTGTCATTTTATGGTGAGAGTTTGCTTTTCTCCGTCGGCACTGCTTGGAAAGTCGCAGATCTCCAGAGAGTTATACTGTATACTACTTAATGAAAAAGTGTCCTGAAGAGCTTATATCAGAATTGGTTACTTGATTTGCCACAAATTCTAATGGAGCACTTCCAGTTAAATACTTGCACATTTGCAATTCAGCATGTTATCCCCCCAAAACTGTTTTTTTAAAGAAAATCTCTAAAATAAGAATATTTTTCACAGAAAACACATTTCACTCACCAAAAGGCGTTAATAAGTTACAACCATGTCATAATACACATACACCAGTGTTAGAAACTTTTTACATGTTTATGTTTATAAACTTCACTGATCATATTTTTTTTCATCATGCATTGAGATTTTTTCCTCTGCTCAGCGGTCCTCGAACACACCATAGAATGAAGCCCTGGGCGGAAAAATGCTTTTTTTTCCCTAACTGCAGAAAGTGTGCCCCTTAAATTGCATTTGATTTACATTCATGATGCTAATAACTTAATATGCATAAAAAGTTATGTGGGGAAAAAAAGAAAAAAATTGTTTTGACAATTTTTTGGACAAAAAAATTGTTTTTGTGTCTTCTTTTGTTTTCTGATACAATAAAATCTACAGATTCGGGCAGACAAGTGGAGGCTCGACTGCAGGAGATTCTCCACCTTCTCCTGTTGGTGGAGGATATACAGGATATACACCTGTTGATATACAGTATGATGGTATAATAATGAGTAATGACACATTAGTATTGATACGATTAATAATGCCTATTGCACGTGTGTAGATGTAACATCTTATGTATTATAATGTATAACATGCTGCATATATAACTGGCTTTACAAAGAGGGGGTTGGTGTGGATAAGCTTTTTCTTTTTAAGCCAAATTATGTTTATATGTGTATTTTGATTATATTCTGTTTATCTGCCATGCAGGTATTTTTATATATTATTAAACAAATAATCTATTTCTATTTAGACAATTAAAACTCTTAGTCAAGAAAAGACAATTAGTAAAGTTAGCTTATTTGAACATACACATTCCATAATGTGGTGTACATAAAGTGCTAATGCTATAGCTGCATATGTCCCATATTCTGCACCTGATGGCTTTTGACTTTTCCATGTTTTGCCCCTTAGCTAGAACCACCACTGTCAAAGATCCTCTATATGACAGGAGCGCTCTTCTGTTTTTAAGGCCCTTACGTCAATGATTCCCTATATTTTTGAATGCATTTCAAAAACACAGCTTGTAAAACCACATCATCTTTCCTGCAGGTGGGCTCTCCCTCTGCCCTCGCTGATCACGGCTTGAATGAGAAACTCCGTCAGGCGGCTCGACTGTATGGAAAAACGCTGTACGTGCCCAGTGGTGCATTATGGGGTGGTCAGGACATCCAGAGATTGAATGACAGCGGGGCCTTAAAGGTAAAAGTGGACTAGTACATAAATCAGACATGTGTTGGGTTTGGGGCAACCGTACTTGTGTTTAAAACAGGGATGGGCAAACTTTTTCAATTAAGGGTCACATTGGGTTAAAAACGCACATCCCACTACTACATGGGTGATAACCACTAAGCGCTAAACATAGCATGTAATTTAAAACCTTTTCCAAATGCCCGCAAGGCATGCTGGGTAGTCCAACTGCAACAACAATATGAACTATGAACAATAAAACATCGGATATCAGGAGTACCACAGTTTGCCCACCCATGGTTTAAACCCTGCAGTGCTTAAAGGGCTTCATAACATCCCGGTGGCTTCCCAGGCTTTATTCATACGAATGTCCAAACATCCGTCCTGCTTCCGGCTGACGGGAGACGCCCTACCTGAGTGGACAGATGGCGAGGGTAGGCGGGTTTTGCTCAGAGGTTCGGTAGCAGAGCTGTGCCCCCTCGCTCCCAACAACGTCAACACCATGGCGGCGGCAGCGGTGGCCGCTGCGAACCTCGGCTTTGACGGAGTCCGCGGAGAGATCGTGTCAGACACGGCGTGAGTCTCCCTGCAGAATTTGCAACATTTCATCTGGGAATCGTCTCATCTAGTTGTGGTTCTCGGCCCAGGTTGAGTGACTATCATGTAGTGGAGGTGGAGATAACGGGGCCTGACGGCTTCTCAGTGCGCACAGTGAGGAGGAATCCAGCCCGACTCGGTGCTGTAACCGGCAGTGCAACATACAACTCCTTTTGGAGTAGTTTGCTAGGTACGTTTGCCCTGGTTTTGCAGCTCAAGCTTTCAAAAAGAGTGCAAAACTCAGAAAAAATCACTCAAGGAACAAAAATGCCATCTACGCATGCACCTTCTACACATAACAGAATGACCTGCAGAGGCTACACCTGTCAATCACACAGTTGACACAACAATTCACGCATACTGTACAGTACAGTGCAGGCAATTTACAGGTAGTTACGTTAGTCGCTCGCCTGTCATGGTTGCATGCGTGATGAAACGAGTGGCTTAGGTGCATGTCAATACATGAGAACATTTATTTCAGTGGTTCTATTCAAAAAAATGTCATTGTCCAGATTATGACACATGGGCAAATGAGCCTGCAAGCCTGGCCCGGATTTTTTTAAAATTATTTTTAAACCTTTAGTATGAAAGCTGCGGCCTGGAATAGGATTTATAATGCAAAAATGACAAAAAGTCTAGTTCCAGTGGTTTTTGTGCACTTTCTAGTGATATATGGGTTGTTACGGTAATTATAGGGACTACGTCAAAGCAGATCTGAATTGAACTCTTAAAATGAAATAACTATATTCTGACTTATTAAAAAGCACCTGTATGTTATTCCAATAGTTTCTGAAGTGGGAGTGCTTTCTGATTATACACGGGTCATTACGGTAATCATAGGGACTACGTACAAAGGAGCTATTTTCTGTTTGTATTTTCTGTTTTGCTGTGTTTGTCGCTTTTTGTCGAACAGCAAGTGAGGAAGGAAGGACATCCACATGCTCTTGATATTCAATGTTTTATAGATCACAGTTCATATTGTAAATCCCACATCCTTTATTCATGTACACTCTGGGTGATTTATTGTAAATATTCAATATCATTTAAAATAAATATAATTCATTCATTTATTCATTTTCTATGCCGCTTGTCCTCGTTAGGGTTGCGTGTATATTATTTAAATAATTTTTTTATATATTATTTTTAATATTTATTTTATATTATTTATACAGTATGTATTGAGAGACAATGTTTTCCATTGTTATTGTTAGTAGTATCAACATTTGAACTTCTCTTTACTATAACTATTATTATAGTTCACTGAGATGGTGTACTGCACGTTGCTATACTAGTTTTTTTCTAAATGTCTTCTGATTTATTTTTGTATTGCAGTTTGCAAAGGTCATGGCGGTCGAGTTTACCTGTGCTGAAACAACTAACGCCCATGGAAGACAGATTTGCGAATATCCTGGAAAAAAGCAGAACAGAGGATGTGAGTCTTATCAATGTGCAAACACCGATGAAATAAAAACCCATGCAAACAAGCCACATCATTTGTAAAAACCTCACCAGGTCTTATATATTGAATCTTTATTAGAAGTTCAACTGTTGCAGGATTGTAAGAAATGATAAAACTCTCATAGGGAGGTAACATTTGGCATCCGTACGTGCAGGCCGCTCTCTCACATGCAAACACAGTTGCACCACAGAGACGCATCCCTTTGTTTTACTGCAGCGGTCTCGTCCGTATTCCTCCCTCCAATAAATACACGTCAAAACGCAAGCAGGTAGACAGGAGTGTGAGGTCACGTCTGACATTTAAGGCTTGGAAATCCCATGAAAACACACAGCAAGGCCAAGCGTAGAACTTTTTAATGGCATTGTTGTTTTGCATGTGTGTGTTTAACGTCATTTCCATTCTGGATTGTTTTTTTTTTGTTATATATAAGAAACAAGGCATTTGAAAGTGCTTGAACTGAGTTTGAAAACAGTGAAATCAGGACACTTTAAAAACGTAAAAGTAGTGTTTTACTGGCTGCTGTCTGTTCATTCGGCTTTTCTCTCCCTTAATTCGGTCATAAGTGGGCGCTCTATCGGAGTGGGAAGCTGGTAAAAGGGATGTTGTTCTTCCAGCTCTATAGAAAATACCAAAGAGCCGTGATAACGCCGTTATTTGTCATTATTCCTTGGTAATCCAGTGTTGTGACCTGCTAATGTTTTCATTTCCCCTTGAAAA
The DNA here is from genome assembly GCA_024372805.1 of Oostethus manadensis. Taxonomy (NCBI): domain Eukaryota; kingdom Metazoa; phylum Chordata; class Actinopteri; order Syngnathiformes; family Syngnathidae; genus Oostethus; species Oostethus manadensis. Next base: position 82,741 of record QODF01000128.1, read on the forward strand.
CAAAACCGCTTGTTGCAGTGCTGGTGCGGCTGATACAGGATTTTTTTTTTTAACTGAGGGACACACTGGCTGGGAAGACAAGATACACATCAAGCTTTTTTTTTTTCTTTTTTTTTTTTTTTTAACACTAGCGTTTCTGTTTATGGGCGATTTTGTATGACTTTAATACCTGCCACACATTTACAAGTGTGTGTGTGTGTGTGTGTGTACTAGAGGTTGCGTGTCAGTTTTTCTCCCTCGCCACGCCGTTGCCATTCCCGTTCCCATTGGCCCTGCAGACGACAGAGCCCTTGTTTTTGAACGGCAGCCCGTAAGGCTGGCGAATGTTCACTCGGTCCTTTTCCGCCTCCAGATCCTCGTCGTAGCGTTCGTCTTCGTCGTTGTCCTCGGCATCGCTGTGGTGGGGGGAGGAGTGGCGCGAGAGGGCGGGAGACGGCGGCACTGAGGCCGGACGGGGGTAACGGAAACCTGACGTCTGAGGAGGAAAACGAGACGTTTCGTACGAGGAGGAAAAGGGCGCAGCTTGTGAGAATGGTTAACTTACCGAGGTGGGGTCATGAGGTTCGTACACGTAGGCGTCAGGGAAGGCTTTAGCCAGGGCCATGTGACGTGCAGATATGTAATACTGATGCAAGACAAAGGAGAAACAGTAGTCAGATTGACACACCCGTGACACAAATCCATCCATCCATCTTCTATGCCGCTTATCCTCATTAGGGTCGCGGGGGGTGCTGGAGCCTATCCCAGCTGACTTAGGACGCGAGGTGGGAAACACCCTGGACATGTTGACAGTCAATCGCAGGGCAGAAAAACAACCCATCACACTCACATTCATACCTGTAGACAATTTAGAGTCGGCAGTTAACCTAACATGCAGGTTTTTGGAATGTGGGAGGCCTTGGTTTGCATCAATTTTCCCGTTGGCATACAATGTGGTGCGTCTTGTCGTGTTCTTAATGTATTTTTAATCACACAACGTCCTTGATGACAAAAACAGGAACCCGTTTTTGCAGTTTGACATGCATTAAAGCACTTCTAAATGCATATAAATGACGAGTGAGAGGGATTTATGAACATACTTTTACCTTCATTGAAGCCCTGTTGTTAGCCAAGACGTGATGTGGCAGCAAGATCAACACAGACACCACCTGTGTGTTTTGCCAGGAGTTATTGCTTGAATTCAGTAGTGTTTTTCCACGTTCTTTACATTCCCATACTCAATTACAGGAGTACTGGGAGAAAACCCACACACGCATGGGGCCAACATGCAAACTCCACGCAGAGATGCCCTTCCAGAGCTCCAGACTGTGTGACCAGCATGCTAACCACTAGGCCACAATTCATTTATACAATCTAAGTGTAACCAACAGGTGGCGCCAAACCACTCCTTCTCATGCAAGTCGGAGCTTTTCTTCCTACCGCTCACGCATACCGATGACCTGCAGGGATGCGACGCAGCCAGTTATTGTTTTCCAGTAATGGGCCATCTCAATTAATTACTATTTCAATTAACAAAGGTGAAATGTGGCACTTTAATTATCTGGATGTTGCTTAAGTCGGCATTGGTCACCACGACTACACAGGAAGCTAAATAGTCAACGAGAGTTGCGGTTGCTCGCACATGAAAACACTGCCCCCTAGTGTGTTGGGAGAGAACTGGTACTTTGGGTTCCGCCCACATTCCTAATATATGCATGTTACAGGCTAACTGGAGACCCTATATCGCCCACAGGTGAGGATGTGGCCTCAGTCTTGTAGTTTAAAGCTGAACGTTTTGTTGTTTGTTATTGAGGAGGTGTGGAAAAGGTACAAGCTCAGCTTCAACATGAAGAAACAAATGAACCTCCCCTATTTGAACGCCTACCCTGCCGAGGTATCTCCAGTCCAAGAGGTCACTGAGACGCTCTGTACGGTTCCTCTGGATGATCCTCTGGCGTCGGCTCTGCTTGCAGAACTGGAACAGGAAGGACGTGAGCTGGTTACACGACTCGTCCACCCCCCGAAACCGCCGATCCAGGATGTAAATGCCTGCAAAGGTAAAAGTGTAGAGAGGGAGCGTCTCTCAATCATTCTGAACATAAACTAAAAAGAAACTCACCATATGCTGAGGGGTCTGCAATGTGTTCCTCCATGAAACAACCAAAGCCTGATAGGTTTGTGGAGATGGATGGAATCCCCATCACCGTGCACTCAGCTGACAATGACAAATAAAGCAAAGTTAAATTTCAAAACCCAAACACGTGGTCGGCAAGCATGAGTCAAACCTGGTGTGTAGCCCCAAGGCTCGTAATAAGAGGGGAAGACGCCCAGGTGGCATCCCCTAACAAACTCCTCGTAATCCATGGGAAGCAGAGGAGAGGTGGAGGACAGGAACTCTGGATGAAATATAATCTGGAGGATGCATGGAAAAGTGCACAAATATGCATTTGAAATAAATAGCATATGTACCGGTTGGAATTGTTTATACATCAACGGTTATTGGGGGAAAATTTAGACATTTTTTCATGCTAGTGAATGAAGGTGTGTGCAAAACATTGAGGCTGGTTCTTTATGAGGGTTTTGTTTTTTTACGTAAAACAAGGAGGGAAATATACTGTAATCAAAATAATAGCAGCCCAATGCGATTAACCGGGTTACCTACTGTTATTAAGTAGTATATTTGTATTGCTACATGGCAAACAACAAGTTACCAGTAGGTGCAGTAGATTCTTAGAAAACAAACAAGACCCAGCATTTATGATATGCACACTCTTAAGGCTGTGCACTTAGGCAATTAGTAGAAGAAAAGTTGATTGGAGAGGGGAAAACCTATGAAGAGGTGGCAAAATCTTTTGGCAGTTCAGCTAAAATAATCTCCAATGCCTTAAAATGGAGAGCAAAACCAGAGACACACAGCAGAAAATGGAAGACAACTATCAGAAAAGGGATGGAAGAATAACCAGAATGGCAAAGGCTCAGGCAATGATCAGCTCCACGATGATCAAATACAGTCTGGAGTTACCTGTAAGTACTGTGAGAGTTAAAACATCTGTGTGAAGCTAATTTACAAAAATCCTCCAAAGTCCCTCTGTTTAAAAAAAAGGCATGTGAACACATCAACTGGCCTAAAGAGAAATGGAGGAACATTTTGTTGACTGATGAGAAAAGGGTTTGTCCAAAATAGTTCGGAGTTTATAAAGTCAAAGGCAGACACTATGTTTATGAACACACCCCTTTCAACTAATTGCCCAATTGCACAGCCTTAAGAGCGTGCAAATCATGAATGATGGGTCTTTGTTTTCTGAGAATCTACTGCACCTACTGGTAACTTGTTTGCCATGTAGCAAAAAAAATATACAAATAACATCGATTCAACCGGTTAGTCACATTGGACGGCTTTTATTTCTAACAATACTGTATAAAAAAACAAATACATAAAAATGCAGTTATGCTCAGTTTTGACTAACACTATCAGAGAGGAATGTTCCATCTGAGTGTACATTTGACCTGCAGTATCACAAATTCATAAATTAGCAGCTGGAGTCATTTCATAAACATACCTTGACGCGGTCAGACGAGCTGTTGAAAAGGCCGATGCGGCGTACACAGTTTAGAATGGGGTCGCTGCTGTCCTCCAGCATGTTGTGTGTGCAGACCGGCGGCTGGCTCTGTCTCTGCGTGGCGAAGATGGCACGCTTCATGATGGTGAAGTCTTCCTTGTCCAGCATCTTTGACACATCTGGAAGATGTCCGCTAAGGAAAATACTTCATTCAATACATGACGGACTTGCAGACCGCCAACTACAGCCGAGCTGTACGTAATGAAACATTCGTTAGGGAGGATGTGAACGAGCTCGACGTACACAAGCAGTGATTCGTAAAGTTTCTTTCCGAAGCGTTCCTTCACAGTCTGAGCAGTATCCCTGCCAGAAAAAGACAACAAAGGACTGTAATTATTATTTTAAAACGACAAGAAAAAGGCGCAGTCAAGGTGTTGAGGGAGTCCAGCTTGGCGACCTTAGGATCTCGTCTCTGCTATTCGCAGACGATGTGGTCCTTATGGCCTCATCAGGCTGTGATCTTCAGCGTTTACTGGACCGGTTTGCAGCTGAGTGTGATGCTTCTGGGATGAGACTCCAAATCCGAGGCCATGGTTCTCAGTCGGAAACGGGTGGACTGTACTCTCCAGGTTGGGAGTGAGGTCTTGCCTCGGATGGAGGAGTTTAAGTATCTCGGGGTCTTGTTCAAGAGTGAGGGAAGGTTGGAGCATGAGATAGACAGACGGATAGGTGCAGCGTCAGCAGTAATGCGGACGCTGTACCGGACCGTCGTGGTGAAGAGAGAGCTGAGCCGGAAAACAAAGCTCTCTGTTTACCAATCGATCTACGTTCCCACCCTCACCTATGGTCATGAGTTATGGATCATGACCGAAAGAATCAGATCGCGGATACAAGCGGCGGAAATGAGTTTCCTCCATAGGGTGGCTGGACTCACCCTAAGAGATAGGGTGAGGAGCTCGGCCATCCAGGAGGAGCTCAGAGTAGAGCCGCTGCTCCTTCACATCGAGAGGAACCAGTTGAGGAAGCTCGGGCATCTAGTCCGGATGCCTCCCGGGCGCCTCCCTGTTGAAGTGTTTCGGGCATGCCCAGCTGGGAGAAGGCCCCGGGGAAGACCTAGGACACGCTGGATGGACTATGTCTCACAGCTGGCCTGGGAACGCCTTGGTGTCCTCATGGTGGAGCTGGAAGAGCTCTCACGAGACCGGGAAGTCTGGACTTCCCTACTGAGACTGCTTCCCCCGTGCCCCAGACCCGGATTAGCGGAAGAAAATGGAATGGAATGGAATATTACCTTTCACAGAATAACAATAAACCGTGTGTATACAATTTTATATGATTAATAATTACATAACAATACTAATTTGTTTTATTTTTAAGCATTGTTTAGATTATTAATTATTATTAGACAGTAAATTGCAACATATTCATATTGCCCCCTCACCATAGTTGCTTCCTGACAGCTTGGCCTTTCAACGTCTCCACATTGAAATTGTTTGTCCGAGCCGGCATGATAAAAAACGCAATGACGGTCACGTCGCTGTGATTGACCTGCAGACGGGCACAAAGAAATTAATGTGTGGCTTACCCGGACATGAAACGTTGAGTAAAGAAACGCAGCAGGCTTACTCTCAGTAGATAGTTGAGTCTGGCTAGAGACTCCAAGAAGATGTCTGCTCCTTTGTTGGAGAATTCATACCTTCCAGCAATGAAGAGGAACAAACACTTGTCCAGGTTGAAGTCAAGGTGCCTGAGAGTCCAGACAAAGCAGAATAAGCATCGCCGTGCAGGATAGCAGAAGAATGTGCAGTAAAAAAATATGTTCAAACTCTGATGATGATTATGATGTTACGTGTGACTGACCCGTAAAAGTGCCCCCTGACAAACTCCTGAATCCGATTCTTGCTCTGAGCATGGAGGTTCTGAAACTCGTGCACCGCTGAGAACTTCTTCACGTTCAACCCGTTGGGGGTGACAATGTCTGTGTGGCAGAGGAAAGAAAATACTTGATACGCGATACACGGGCCCAACATTAAAATGGCTGTAATCAAACAAAACAAAAAACATGGCCGACAACCCACATTAAAAATGGCAGGAATTAAATGTTTGTTTTTTTTAAAACTAATTTTACCAAATAATTTCTCCTGAGGTGTATCTTTCCTACTTGAAGGTTGTAATTCATGTCTGTCTTGTGGGACTTCGACAATTGTCATCGTTTTGCGTGTCTGTAGCTTTAATGCTAATAAGCCTTGTCTGTCCATGCCAGTCCAGTGATGAAAATTTTGCCTTGGTTGGTATCCATTTTCCAGTACTGCGCATCTTGCCGTGTTCCTAATGTATTTTTAATTGCAAAATGTCCTTGTTAGCAGATTCCCACTTTATGGAAGCAGGAACCAGACGTCAGCTCCGTCACCCGTCTATGATGTCATCAGCGGGTTGACTGTGGTTCTTTGCCTTGAGTGTCAAAAACGCAGACACAAAAAACTTTTTTGCAGTTTAACATGCATTTAAGCCATTTTTTAATGCATATTACTGAGGAATGAGAGGGATATAGGAACATTTAAGGTGAGTTATGCCTTCATTGAAAGCTTGTTAGCCGAGATGGCAGCAAGATCAACATGGAGACCACCTTCATGTTTTGCCATGAGTTATTTGTTAAATTTATTAGTGTGTCTCACATTCCTAGTCCAAATTGCTGGCACTTTGGCTTCATTTTGAGTCATTTTGCAGCCGTGATCAAAAGAAAAGCAGACACTTGAGGTGAGAAACACTACTTAAATTTAAGAAATAACTTATGGCAAAACACTAAGGTGTTCGTCATGTCTTTGCCAACAACACGTCTTCCATGAAGGTAAAAGTAACCTTCAATGTTGTTATCCCTTTTATCCATCATTCATGTGCGTTTGGATGCATTTTGCATTGTTTTCTGCATGCAAAACTACAAACGCTTGCAACACTAGCGTAGCGATGTGAACTGCAGTGCTAACATTACGCTCTCATTTTTACCGGCTATCACGCTATTGGTAAAACGTACAGCTGCTGCGTCGGTAGATGACAGTTGGCAGGACTTCAGGCTTTATTGCAGATTTATATTCATTCATTCATTCATTTTCTGTACCGCTTATCCTCATTAGGGTCACGGGGATGCTGGAGCCTATCCCAGCAGACTTTGGGCGAGAGGCGGGGTACACCCTGGACTGGTCGCCAGTCAATCGCAGGGCACATATAGACAAACAAACATTCACACTCACATTCATACCGATGGACAATTTAGAGTCACCAATTAACCTAACATGCATGATTTGGAATGTGGGAGGAAACCGGAGTACCCGGAGAAAACCCACACACGCACGGGGAGAACATGCAAACTCCACACAGAGATGCCCAACGGAGATTTGAACCCAGGTCTTCCAAATCTCCTGACTGTGTGGCCAATGTGCTAACCACTCAGCCACCGTGCGGCCCCCAGATTTTTATTATTTTTATTTTTAAATAAAAAGCATTCAGTGAATTTTTGGGTGTATACACGGCAAAAGTTCATCTAGCTAGGGACGGGTCAGAGGCCGTATCATGTCCAGGAAGGAGGTTTTTCCATGCATGACCTTGTGAAAAGTACCTCTTCTCTCTAATGCGAGAAAAAGTGTCTATTTTTGTCACGTTTGGTGCTAGTATACAGGTTCTAGGGCAGGGGTGGGCAAACTTTTTGACACGCGGGCCACATTGGGTTATAAAATTGGTCCGAGGGACCGTCTATGTATAGGTGCTCATTAAACAGACCATCACACTTACTCACAGTGCAACAAAATAACAATACCGCCACAGCAAGTTAACACATCACATAGCTCAATACTGCTGTGGTGAACATTGACTCTCAGGAGTTTGTGACCGTCTGTCCATGTTAAATTTCCCGACAACCTCCTCAATATGTTTTGCAATCAAGCGAAAATGCGTGGCGACATGTTGGGGGAGAGAGTACCACAAGCTACCCGGCATGCCTTGCGGCGGGAATGTATGAGCGTAATTTTGGCAGGGGTGTTGTGCTGTTAGCTACGGTTTTAATGTTTAAGGGTAAAAAGTAAGTCATTTGGAAAGTCCCGGATTCAGACATTTGGCGGGCCTTATGTAGCCCGAGGGCCGCAGTTTGCCCACCACTGCTCTAGGAACATACGTTACTGTTTTATACATTACAAACAAAAAGGTTACTGCACCCGTGTGTCTCCATCGAATGAAAGGGCTGGAGGTCGTGCAGCATCTTACATACCTGGTTTCCTCTTCAGCAGGTGCTCTGCCTCGATGGCTGTGATCTGGGAGACGGTGGTGAAGACGTGTGCACAATGCGCGGCTGCCCGCTCCAGACAGTAGCGATGGTAGATCTGCCTGTCGCCGGCCTCCTTATCCACATTGAACTGAGCCGCACACAAGCAGGCAGAATAATATATTTTTTTATTGCGGTGCTTGACTACGTCCACCAACGCTTCACTAAAACTTTAATATCAGCCGGTTTGCTGTGCGTATGGAAGCTGTAATTGCAATCTGATAGCAACAACTTCAATTTTACTTTAAAATCCCAATCACATTTTTTGTAGCACCTACCGTACTTTCCTACAAATAACATTTATTTTGAAATTTTACAAAATTCAAAAATCACAATTAAAAAAGGAACTTTACAATAGCACACAAAACAGGCCCAATACTTGTCCGGTGTGTTAACGTAACACATGAACGGTTACATCGCAAGTACATCGAGCTCCCCATCTCACTCCACACCAGTGAATCCATACAGCAGCTGCATATAGTTGTCACAAGCATAGAGCACCCTCTTGCAGCCATTGAGGGTAATGTTGGTTCATGTGAGCCAGAATAAATTAACATTTAAGAAGCAACTTTATTTATATTTTGATATATAAGTCACAAGATGAGCCAAACTATGAAAAGCGTGCAAAAAAATGGCATTAAAGCCCTCTAGACTCTTAACATCACCCCTATAGTCATCTTTACACGCATATTACCAAATATAGATAGGCACAATAAGAGAAAATACAAGATAAGCCTTGTTGGTTCTGGTGCTAGGAGAGCTGAGTGAGGGAGCGGACAGGAAGTGACGTTGAAGGCTCCGAGTTGAGTTTTAGATAAGAGTGGGGGGTTAGAGTCGCAACAGTAGCCCATGTTTGGGAATAATAGGGCCTGTTGTGACATCATTCAAAGCTGCAACAATAGCCTGTTGCTCCGGCAATAAAGTCTGGTGCTTGTGTGTCTCACTAATTTATAGTAAAATTACTAACACCTAGTTAACATCATTGCAACATCTTTGAATGCACTTTCACTATTCTATGATATACTGTAAACAAATACAGATTTTGGTTCTAGACCACTTGTTTTCAAAAATGGAATATTTTCATTGCAGAAAAAATTGTGATCTTCTAAATGACCTTCTGAATACAGTTTTTAACGTTATTACAGCCCTCTAGACATGAAATAACCCCCTTATAGTCACCTTGTCCATGTCAGGAATTATCGTGCCTGTTGTGAGATCATTAAAATCTGCGATAAAAGCCTATTGAGCCTACTGTTCCGGCGATCAAGTCTGGTGCTTGTGTGTCTCACCCAACATTACAGTAACTTCAGTCACACCTAGAGACCAGTGCAGAATACTACACATCATCGCGACTTTTGAATAAGTCTTCTGAATGCCTTGTATTTTTTTATTAGATTATTTAGACATTTTTATGCCTGGAAATACTTCATTTAGACAAACAAAATAGATAAAATGTGCTTAAATTACTTTGTGGCTGATAATAGATTGTAAGCACCAACATCTTGATTTGTTAATACTGTATTTTTTATTTACTGTGAAATTTGAAGTGCCGAGGGATTACTGTTTTTATTTTCCATTGTCAGTATTTTAATCTCTGGAGAACATAATTAGTGGAGAAGTTATTGTCTCATTCGCTCACTATCACAAACAAAAAATGTGTTTGCTGAACTGGTTCCGTACTCTTCTCCTTCCCGTTTCTTGCATTGTATTGAATTGTGTGTCGATTTGTTTACAAACAAACCTCTGAAAGCTGGTTGTAGAAGTCGACATTTCCAGCACATAGGTAGCGTCCCAGAAGTGTGGCGTGCGTGGTAAAAATTGTTGCTATGGGCAACTGTCTCTGTCGGCACAACACCAGGCCCAGGCCGGCCAACCACTCGTGGAAATGGGCCACGACGTGCGGCGTCCCACCACTCTGGGCTGCAAACTGCAAATGAGAGACAAATGTTTGTAGGATTTCATGTTAAGCACGCTTTTCATGCTCATGTCAGGGATGTTGGACCTCTCCCAGGAGCCAGGCTGTCAGGAAGCCAAACAGCACGGCATCGTTGGCCTCGCGGTCGAACCACGGCACACCGACAGCGCAGAGCTCCCACAGCTCGCTCTTCCAGGTGTCCAGAGACCAGGCAGTGAAGCCAACGTCGATCAGAATCACGTAGGGGCTGCCCTCGATGAGCCACCGACCAAAGTAGACCTGCAGGATGGGTGCAGCCACCAACGCCTTGTAAGTAGCTTAGAGACAATACTTTTTGATGCACATTTAACTCATTAAAAACACGATGACCAGTTGCAAAATGCATGTTTTTGTTGAATATTTCAAGTTAATTAAGGTTTATGTTTTTTAAGTGTGCAGGGGCAGGGGGTACGTGGATTCAGGTTAAATGTCAGAAGTGGGAACGCCACTGTTGGACTCTTATCTCAACAGTTTTCAGGGGATACAAGGGCTGTATTTGGAAAAAAGCCTTAAAAATAGAACCAGTGACCTCGCAGCCTTGGCCCAAAATGCCAAAACACACAGTTATGTAACACGCACACACATAGATCTATTTATGGAGGGCGTGGGCGCGTGTGTGGGGACATTAATACAACCTCTAACCTTTGTGGGGAAATGTCACCAGGGTTTAGAAGCACGTTTGGGAACGGAGGGTCGGGTCCACACTCTCTAATGATTGTGCGCCGGTTCTTACCTTACACCCGCTGGAGTTCATCTTGTCAATGGTTCTCTTGAGCACCGGGTGGGTGGGCTCGATGAGCTCCACCTGAGTGCGCACGTTGCTCTCCACATAGGGGCCCACCAGGAAATAGTTCTCCCCCCATTCCTCCGACGTCAAGCGGGCTTTGGTTTGGATGACGGTGTAGATGCCTCCAACTGCACACAGTTTTTAACAATATCATGTAATCCAGCTTGCACTCGCGTGCGTCCAAAGAGCCGATCATGCCAAAAACATGCCTTTGTTTGCCACCTCCCAGGCAATTTCAAAGAGAACCGCGTCCTCCAAATCAAACTCCTCATCCCATTCCTCCAGCCCTGACAGGGACGTGACAGACAGGCTGCGAGCCAGCGGCATACTGGAGAAACACACACACACACTCCACTCAGCAGGATGTCACCGCTACACAATACGATCAACAAGCAGATTTGAATGTTTAAGTACTGAAAAATGCATTCACTGAATGCATAGTTTTTTTGTAAATTGGCTAAAAAATGTGTATATAGTCAAGTCAATTAAAAACACATTGTTATAATATCATTACATATATAATAAAATATATATGTACAGTACATATTCAATTAAAAATACAATATCTATAAAATAAAAAATAATAATAAAAACATAAATAAAACAACAAGTAATCCCTCGCGTCTTCACTACATTTTTTTCACCACAAAAAATTGTATAATTAATCGTCGCTGTTTCTTTGTTGAATACTGCAGAGCCCCCGAGGAAACATGGAGAAAAGAAATTGATGTTTTAAAAAAACAAATACAAATTTTTTTTCCATGTCACCTCGTACTTTTTTTTCTTACAATTTGTAAAATAAATATGCACATTTAGCAAATTTTATTTACCTAAAATGAGTATTTTTAAGCATAAAAATGTCTAAATGAACTAAAATACAAATAAAAGTAAGTCAGAAGAGGCAATCAAAAACATTGTGATGATATGTAGTATTCTACACTGGTTGCTAGGTGTCAGTAATGTAACACTGATGAACAGCCACAACAGGAAGTACTGAGCAATAACAAAAAAACTCACCCAATGCTATCATGAATGAGTCGATTTCGATTTTATTTTTATTTTTTACTCCAAATTGGATAGATGTTATTTTGAGAATCAATTTTAGAGCATGAAGTGCTGATATCGGAAGCATCTACACAAGTATCCACGCAAGTTGTCAGGTCACTGATCCCTCCTGCTGCATCTTCTTTTTCTCTGGCAGACCAGAATTATGTTTTTATGGGGCGAATTGGATAGCACCAAATGTATTTGTAGTGCATACATGAATGATTCCGGCATTTCAGCGTTTTCTCTTTACAGTTTGCCTTTTTGCTGTATTTTTACCATCAGCACATCTATAATGTGCTGTGGGCCAGTAAATAACAAAGCACGTGTTGCAAATGGCCCCTCTGGCACACTCTTGACACCCTGCCTTTGGGGAGAACACGCCTTGCTCAAGTAAAGATTGAGAAAGATGCTTTTGAAATGACATTTGCGGTTCATTGATGACACGCCGGTCTTCTGTAGGTGTAAGAGGAAATGTCTGTTGATAGTAAGTTTTAAAAAACTATATACTTATGTTTTTTTTCATCATTTGCCCTTAAGTGTTTAACTGGTCTGCACAAAGAGCAGCTTAAGTCAACACCTGAGAGCAATAATTCGAATACTTCGGAATCAAATTTAATAATCACAGCAGTCAGTTCTATTGCAATTGTTGCTCCGTAGTCTGAAAAAAAACTAAAGTTAGCAGGAAGGTTGGAGGAGCGAACCGCGTGTTAAAAACAGACATTTTCGCCATTACCTGTAGGTGTAGATTATAACAGCTGCTAAAAGCGAGAATCTACTGTATATACAGAAATCCCTCGTTTATGGCAGTCAATTGGAGTCAGACCCAATTGTGGTAAGTGAATTTCGCCAAATTGGGATTCCTTATTTATGAATTTCATAGAGCATAGAAAACCTATTTATGACCTTCTAAATAAGGTGAGGGAAAAAACTATTTGAACCCCAGCTGATTTTGTAAGTTTGACCACTAACAAAGAAATGATCAGTCTATAATTTCAATGGTAGCTTTATTTGAACACTGAGAGACAACAATGACAAAAAAATCCAGAAAGATAAGTTTCAAAAAGAGTTATAAATTAATTTGCATTTCCATGAAGGAAATAAGTATTTGATCCCTTTGAAAAACTTGCTTCAGTACTTGGTGGCAAAACCTTTGTTGGCAATCACAGAGGTCAGCCGTTTCTAGTAATTGGCCTCAAGGTTTGCACACATCTCAGGTGGGATTTTGGCCCACTCCTCTTTGCAGATCCTCTCCAAGTCATTCATGTTTTGTGGCTGATGTTTGGCAACTCGAACCTTCAGATCCCTCCACAGATTTTCTATGGGATTAAGGTCTGGAGAATGACTAGGCCACTCCATGACCTTAATATGCTTCTTCTTGAGCCAATCTTTTGTTGCCTTGGCCGTGTGTTTTGGATCATTGTCATACTGGAATACCCAACCACGACCCATTTTCAATGCCCTGACTGAGGGAAGGAGGTTCTCAGCCAACACTTGACGGTACATGGCCCCATCCGTCCTCCCTTTGATGCGGTGCAATTGTCCTGTCCCCTTGGCAGAAAAACACCCCATCCGTCTTGGCCATGGTGCAGAGTATGGCATCTGGATTGATTGATTGCATCTGTGGACAGGTCTCTTTTATACAGGTAACGAGCTCCAGCATACCCGCCACCCTAATGAGAATAAGCGGCATAGAAAATGAATGGATGGACGATTAATGAATTTGAGCCAAGTAGTTCACGTGGCTGCCAGTGTGGGATCAGTTCCCGCTTGGCGACGGTGCGAGTGTGATGGTCGGCTGGGATAGGCTCCATCCAGCTCACGTGACACTGAACAGGATCAGCGTTGTAGAAAATGGACGTCATCATTGGTTATACGTGTCTGTAGCGCTGTCTATCAAATCAGCGATGAGAGCAGATAAACCGTGACATTCTAGGTATGTACCATCATTGGAAAAGAGCAAATCCTACGGTGGCCTAAGACTGTAATTAGAGAATGTGAATACAAAAGACGTGCGTATCCTGGTAAGTGGAGACGTTACGCAATGCAAGCCCACAATATATGTGGTGCATTTTATATGGCTAGTTGGGAAGAAGCCCTTTGACCAGCTGAGATTACACACACAGAGCAATAAGGTAAACACAAACCGTTCCTTCTGCTCTTTTGATACCGTTAGAGCAAAAACGATTTAATCCTCACAAGGAGAATAACCCGACCTGTCTTTTTCCCTTATGATTTCCTCATAGTTCAGCGAATGCTTGCATGAATGCCGCAACGTACGATCACACAGGTATGGAAGGGCCCACGTGAAGGCCGGGTCAGGTGTGAACTTGGTGCTGACACGCCAACACTCCCCTTGTGAAGCCCAGGCTTGTTTCACACACACCTTCATAGTAAAGTAATAAGCTGACAGGCACACATGGCCTGACTTATGTTAGAGACACGTTTTGTAAGGAGATGCTGTGCTTGCCTTGGACACAGCAGCTTCTCACATATAGTAGTACTGTCAGGGTCCAGCTTCTCACATATAGAAGTACTGTCAGGGTCCAGCTTCTCACATATAGAAGTACTGTCAGGGTCCAGCTTCTCACATATAGAAGTACTGTCAGGGTCCAGCTTCTCACATATAGAAGTACTGTCAGGGTCCAGCTTCTCACATATAGAAGTACTGTCAGGGTCCAGCTTCTCACATATAGAAGTACTGTCAGGGTCCAGCTTCTCACATATAGAAGTACTGTCAGGGTCCAGCTTCTCACATATAGAAGTACTGTCAGGGTCCAGCTTCTCACATATAGAAGTACTGTCAGGGTCCAGCTTCTCACATATAGAAGTACTGTCAGGGTCCAGCTTCTCACATATAGAAGTACTGTCAGGGTTCTGCTCGACAGTGACGTTTCTGGGTACGTCCCACCACACCATGCCCTTGACTGAAGACTGTATTTGCATTGCAGTGCACGCGGGTCTCGTCGAGAAAGATGTCCACGAAGGACAAAGCAGAAGCACAGAACACCCCAAATCCATCTCGGAGGCGCACGTTGGCATGTTTATGATGAATGCATGATACGTGACTGGTTTCCAGCTACGGACACGGGTCCCTGCGCGCGCACGTGCACGGTCCGACGAGGAGGTGGTTAATTGCATTCGATTTGTGAAATAAGAACGCGGATGTCTACTCACCCTTCGGTTTGAACTTCAAGTGCTCGGGTCGCACATTGCCAGCTGTCGCGGTCAGTCGAAGGAAGGGAAACGGAGGCGAGATGGGAGAAAAGTGGGCGGGAGCTTGAGTTAAATGCTATCCGCTCACATTGGTTCGGTGCGTTTGCGGTCAGACTTGAGGGACAGGACCCGCGTAGCCTCTGATACAGCAGGGAGGTGGGGTTGGTGAACGCGCCGCCTCTCGTGCTTTAGATTATTCATAAGCTTCGCCCCCATTGGCTGGTCGTCTCCCATTGCACCCGCCTCTATTTGTGACGTCACCGGAAGTTGGTGGTACCCTGAGCTAGGAGACGCTGAGTGATTTTTTTGAATTATTAATAACAACAAATATACAAAACAGGATGTAAGTAACAAACTGCAAAGACCAATGCTACGATGTTAAAAATCACCCGAAGCAGAACTAATTGTTAGTCTTTTGAGTGCCTTTTTGTTAGGAGACGCTCAGTAGTTAAAGGGACGTGATTTACCGCGTGTCACTATGGGGGAGGGTACATTTTGTCCACTGGGAATGAAGGGGAGGAGGAGTGTATTTATAATACATTCCTAATTTCCATCGGACGCGAGATAATTCAATGTTTTCTTTCTGTCCTTACATGTTCTGTCCATCATCATAGGGCTACTTCTACCGCCGTCATGTGATGCTGGGATGTTGTAAGAGTCAAGTGTCAGTATTGTAATGTACATGCATTGGAGTCATCACGTTAGTAAACAAGACATGCACATGCAACTTTAGGGGGGCTATGAGTTGGGTGCCTGTCTCAAGGTCACCTCTGTCATGAATGCCCAGAGACTACAAGCATTGGGCCCTCTGGCAAACAAGTACATTCTAGTTGTAGTAGTTGCTATAGTGATTTGTGATTCAGCACAAGCCCTTTAAACCTGTTTCTGTACATAAGGATAGGATGGATAGAACTGCCAGAGAAAAGTCAAACCCACCAAAATGCGGTTGTATTTGTGATATTCATTAAAAAATGCGATATATGTGCAGCAAATCTTAAAGCTACAGTGCAATAATAGTAATGCGCTGTAGGTGAAATCTTGTCAAATGCAGACAGCTACCAGAGGTGGAAACTAGCAAATTACATCTACTTCTGTTAACAGCAATCCATACAAATGTATGCATTATACTGGATGTCATTTTTTGTCAGCTTTTGTAGCTGGCAGAGGTGGAAAGAAAACTAAAATGTCTATAGTACGTTAACTATAGGAACTCTTTAGGGCCACTACACATGGGACCTAGGTCACTATAGGTCTTTTGCACATGTGGAAATATGAGAATCAATAATTTAAAAAATTATAAAAGCAGGCGTGTTATTTTTCCATGTTGTTTTTGCTATTTTCATTTTGTCATTGCTTTTTCTGTATTGTCTTTGTTTTTTTCCATTTTGTCCTCTTTTGTGTTTGTCTTTTCCATTTGTTTTTTCTCATTGCATTTACCGGATGGCTCAAGACGGCAACAAAAAGCAAAGGCAAAAGAAGGAGGCTGTGAGCGCGTGCTTCTAACAGGGTGACTAGTCCATACCTGATCACACGATTCCTGCTTGCAGTGGCTATGTACAAGTAGCATCTATGTCACGGACAGGAAGTAACGCCACAGTAACGCCACCAGGCACATTCTTTACGTGAACACCTTACACGATGGAGTCCATATCCAAGCGGCTGAGAGAAGCAGTTAACAGGCTGGATGGCATTATTGATCCTGGCACTGCTTTGTTTTGCCTTTGCTTTTTGTCGCCAGCTTGAGCCGTCCGGTAAATGCAATGAAAACAAGCAAATGAAAAAGACAAGGACAAAACAGGAAAATCAACCACAAAATGGAAAAACAAGGTCAATACAGAAAAAGCAATGACAAAATGGAAAAAACAAAAACAAAATGGAACAATAAAATGCCTACTTTTATAATTTTTAAATTATTGATTCTCATATTTCCACATGTGTTCCTTTTAATTTAGGCACTTCTGTGATTCCATACAACACTAATGAGGCTGTATGAATGAAGCTGTATAAAAAAAAAAAATGCATAAATGGCGTATTTTCTTGTACTTTTTTTAGTCATCCGTACTTTTATAGATTTTTTTTAAACGATCATGCTTTGCTACATTTTAAATCTTAAATAAATCCATTGCTGAATAGCAAAAATATAATTAGAAAGGGCAAAAATGCACTTAAAGTGGCACTGATGGGTGCAGGAATGTGATCATTTGTTTCATTTTTGGCATCAATCGATGAAGCTGTATCTTATTAAAAGAACATCTGGTTTAAGGGCTCTGTCAACTTTTCTGGCTTGCACAAGGGACCTATGGACCAAGGCCAAATGATGCAATAGGAAATGCAAAAGACCTATAGTGACCTAGGTCCCATGTGTAGTGGCCCTTAAAGAGTTCCTAGTTACCGTACTATTGCAACAACACAAATTTCAGCCATGTACTTTTACTTGAAGACATTTTAGTTTTCCTTCCATCTCAGCCAGCTACAAAAGCTTCTTAAAATTATATCCACTACAATGCATGACAGCTAAATTGTATTTGAAGAATTATTATGGTTATTTGTGCACTTAAGAATAACAATTATGGATTTGGTCACAATAAATATAGTTCATTAGTATTATAACTCTATAACTATATCTAACTCTTTTTAATCAATAAAAATAATAAAACAAACAATAAAAATATGTTTTTCTCCTCAAATATACTGTATAGTAAGTCATATAGCAATTGTCAACCGTTAAGCGTGTAATTACTGGTTCAAGTATCACACTTCCGGCTTTTGGGCGAGATTACGCCTTGTCGGTGACGTCACGAGCAGTCCCTCGAGCAATGGGCGGAGCTCCCGACCGGAAGCCAGATTCCGCGCTCCCTGCGCAGAATTAAAGAAGAGTGGCGGGAGCTGTCGTCCACTTGCTACTGTTGCGAAAAAGGAAGCGGACTTTCGCTAAAGCCGGAAAACACAGCAGACATCAGTATTTGCACGGAGCGCCCTGTTCCACTTTGGTAAGATCTGCGACACAGATGCGCTTACTGCTGTTGCTGTTGATGCTAGCCTAGCTAGCCTAGCTAGTCGCAGCGGCCGGCTGCTGTTGAAGTTTGGTGCGTGTAAAATATGTAAGCTGCATGCTAACGGCAAGGGAATCGTTACGTGAGAAAGCACTGCGGCGATCCAGTTGCAGCACCACCGATGCAACACAATGTGGCTAACTTAGCAGTTGTGATGCTAACTGCAGGAGACGGTAACAGCACGATTTTCTTGTTTTTCCGTTCACGACGTCCCTCAGTTTTGTGAGTTGGCATTGTGATCTCATAAGCAATCATATCTTCTTGAGTCTAACCACACTGGACAAACGACTTTTTAATATTTTTCTTGTTATTCTGTGTTTTCCATACCTTTTTGGCAAAACAACACAGTGATAATGCTGATAATAGTACAACAGGATGCCATTCCATTACAATTTGCACCGCTTATCCGGGTCCGGGTCGCGGGGGCAGCAGTTTCAGTAGGGAAGTCCAGACTTCCCGGTCTCCGGTGACCTCTTCCAGCTCCACCGGGAGGACACCAAGGCGTTCCAAGGCCAGCTGTGAGACATAGTCCCTCCAGCGTGTCCTAGGTCTTCCCGGGGGCCTTCTCCCGATCGGGCATGCCCGTAACACATCACCAGGGAGGCGCCCGGGAGGCATCCGGATGAGATGCCCGAGCCACCTCAACTGGCTCCTCTCGATGTGAAGGAGCAGCGGCTCTACTCTGAGCTCCTCCGGGATGGCCGAACTCCTCACCCTATCTCTTAGGGTGAGTCCAGCCACCCTACGGAGAAAACTCATTTCCGCCGCTTGAATCCGCGATCTCGTTCTTTCGGTCATGATCCATAACTCATGACCATAGGTGAGGGTGGGAAGGTTGATCAGAGAGCTTTGCCTTCCGGCTCAGCTCTCTCTTCACCACGACGGTCCGGTACAGCGACCGCATTACTGCAGATGCTGCACCGATCCGTCTGTCAATCTCACGCTCCAACCTTCCCTCACTCGTGAACAAGACCCCGAGATACTTGAACTCCTCCACCTGAGGCAAGACCTCACTCCCAACCCGAAGGGTACAGTCCACCCGTTTCCGACTGAGAACCATGGCCTCGGATTTGGAGTCTCATCCCAGAAGCATCACACTCAGCTGCAAACCGCTCCAGTAAACCCTGAAGGTCACAGCCTGATGAGGCCAGAAGGACCACATCGTCTTGTCATGCCAGCGTATCTTGTCATGCTCTTTGACCTTCATGTACTAATAAGTGTACTTCTTTTTCTAGTTATAGTCATGGATTATAACAAAAGGCGCAATGGTGGACATTTCACGGGTGGTGCGACCCAGGCCAAGCGCAGCAAGACGGCTGGGGAATGGGAGGACAGTCCCTCACACTTTGAGGAGGAACTGTCCATGTTTGATGAAGGAGAAATGGATTTAGAGGAGATGGAGGGGCAGGCGGGACATGATGTCATCCCTGTCGGTGTGTAAGAAATGATTCTCGAATGTTTGTTGTCTTTACAAAGGCAGAATTCGGTCATGATAATGCGTGCACATGAAAATGACGTATGTAACTGCGTTTTGCCAGGGGACCTCTTTTCAGCAGATCTTAACCCTCGCTGGCGAAGGCCTAACGCGCCCCCACTGGAGCCATCCACTGATATGTTAGTGTTTCAACAAATCGATCTGGACTATTATTTAGGTAATTGTAATCACGTTATCTCCAGAGGTGTTTATCATTTTGTGACAAAACTTTCATCCAATTTCTTTCCTCTTGAGTTCAGGAGCGGCTGTGGCAGGCATGCCGGGCCAGATACACGGGAAAGTCCCCATCATTCGAATGTTTGGGGTGACGGACAATGGAAACAGCGTGTGTTGTCACATTCACGGTTTTGCACCTTACTTCTATGTCCCGGCACCAAACTGTGAGTACTCTCTTTGGTGCATGCAGGCAAATCTCAATAAATTAGAATGCTTGTAAAAGTTGATACATTTCCAGTATTCCAAATAGGACTGCAACAAGTATCTGAAGCTTCTTGTTTTAGGTAATCGGCTAAGGCCCTGGAGAGACCAATTAAATTTGATACCCACACAAGATGTTAGTGGTATCAGGAAAGAGGCAAAAATGTCAATCGCTGTTTTCCATAGTCAAAACTGATGTGTGTAAATATCATGTTTTGCCTAAAACACAAGTACAATAAGTCTGCTTTCATTGATGTCTAAGAGAAATAAGACAATGTTTACTTTTTTAAATGAAAAAACCATTAATCCAATACCAGAATAGTTGTAGATTAATTAGATCATTGATTAATTGTTGCAGCTCTAGTTAGATTTGCCGCTACTTTTGATTTGCTGTCACTCATTATTATGGGACTGTTTGAATGTAGCTTGTCATTACAACTCTGTTAACTGCGCTTGCTAACACACGCCGGAAAATAATAAAATGTAGCAAGAGGGATTAGAGTTGCCAACATAGTGACTTTGTTGCGGGTAATCAAACCCCTCTCACACTAGTGTCAAATCTAGTGACTTTTTCTGGTCTTGTTGGAGAGTTTTCTAGCACGTGTGGCTCTTCTCAACGAGCGCCGAGTTCCTAAGAGCAAAAAGCTCTCACAGGTGGCTCGGTCCTGTTTGTGACATTCAAAAAAGCTATGAAAAGAAGTGACAGGAGACAGTTCAGTTTCTACACACATCTGTTTTGCTTCCGTGACGCGTCATGGGCGATTATGCAAATTAGACGATGGCATCCTGTCCCTTCAAAACTTCAGTTTTTGTTCTTTTTGCTTCCGGTGAAAAGGGTTCACACCAAATTACTTGGGTGAGTTTAAAAGAGAGCTGAACTCTGCGGTGCTGAAGGACATGCGCTCCAACAAAGACAACATCTCCGTCACGGTGCTGGCTGTGGACATCACTCGCAAAGAGAGTGAGTGCACGAGACAGTTGGACAAATTGTAGTCAGCCTGAGAATGCTAACAACTCGATTCAACGTTCTCCAGGTATGTACGGTTACCACGGCCAACAGAGTTTGAATTTCTTACGGATCACCATGGCGATGCCTCGACTCATCGCCCCCGCAAAGCGGCTGCTGGAGCAAGGCTTGAAGGTCGGGCCTTTTCCCATCCAGTGTTACCAGTCATATGAGGCCAACATAGATTTTGAAATCAGGTGAGATTTTTTTAACATGACATTGTAAAATGTAGCATTCATGCACAGCACGGGTGTCCAGGCTTAGTTTAGTTCAAAGCAACACATGTAGATATGCTAAAATATACTATCTATTTCAAGAAAATCAGCATCTCAGGGTTGTGATTTAGGTGGTGAAAAAGCATATTATCAGTATGAACTTCGATTTTTATTTTTAACATTTTCCCAAGCATTTCCCAAAATGTTTTTTTATTCTCATAACTTCTTCCCTAAGCTAATTTTCCAAAAATTACAAAGTTTATTTTATTTTTGTTTCTAATAATATTACAGTGTAGGGTGTACCCCGCCTCTCGCCCAAAGTCAGCTGGGATAGGCCCCAGCATACCCCCGCGACCCTAGAGAAAATTAAGCGGCAGAGAAAAAAGCCTAATGTCAGCCAGTCCGAGGGGCGTTGACATAAGCGGGTTCCCGGTCTATTTTATAGGATTCTAACATGTACTTATTCAGATTCATGGTGGACTGTGATGTAGTCGGCTGCTGCTGGATTGAGCTTCCTAAAGGCAAGTACAGAGTCCGTGAGGAGAAGAGTCCTGAAGACACGGATACTAACCATCCAGGCAAGGTAGGTCTTGCCTAACCTCAAACAGCTGCAGAGCTTCACGCCAATGTGCTCATAATGTCTTCCTTTCTCCATCCTTCAGGCGTCCTTGTGCCAGTATGAGGTGGACGTGGCATGGACCGATTTGATAAGTCACCCAGCAGATGGAGACTGGCAGAAGATCGCGCCTCTCCGAGTCCTCAGCTTTGACATTGAATGTGCAGGACGAAAAGGTGCCCCTCGAGATACTGTAGCTTGCAGAGATAAGCGACTAACTAGCGAGTTAACTTTTCAGTTTTGTTTTGTTTCCAGGAATCTTCCCAGAAGCAGACAAGGACCCGGTGATCCAGATCGCGTCGATGGTGCAGCGACAAGGTGAGACGGAGCCCTTCATCCGCACAGTGTTCACGCTCCAGTCCTGCGCCAGCATTGTGGGCTCGCAGATTTTGTGCTTCACCCAAGAGAGGCAGCTACTGCAGGTAGACATGCTGTTGCAGTGCAATGCGCACACACACACACACACACACACATATATTTTACCAGTATACACATTTTACAAGTGTACAATTGTGTGTGTCTGAGCAGAGCTGGGCTGAGTTCTTAAGGACAGTGGACGCAGACATCATCACCGGATACAACATCCAAAACTTTGACTTCCCCTACTTGCTCAACAGGGCGTCAGCTTTAAAGGTTTGACGCTTGGTTTTGCTGCGCATAATGACTGAAGCACTGCCAGTCCACCCCGCGTGGCGCCGTTATTCACATTTATTTCCGCGCAGGTCAATCTGTTTCCATATTTGGGCCGAGTGAGAGGGATCAAGTCAGTGTTGCGAGACCTCAACTTCCAGAGCAAGCAGATGGGCCGCAGAGAGAACAAGATCATCAACATGGAAGGCCGCGTTCAGTTTGATCTGCTGCAGGTCAGCTCCCCCCCCCAACACACACACACACACACACACCACACCGCAGACTTGCAACCTCACATACGCGTCTCCCTATCAGGTTCTTCTCAGGGACTACAAACTGCGCTCATACACGCTGAATGCCGTGAGTTTCCACTTTCTGCAAGAACAGAAAGAGGATGTGCAGCACTCCATTATCACTGACCTGCAGGTAACACCCAAGATGACCACCGACGGCGGCCTTCGACTGTTCAAATTCACCAAGTTTCCCACCCATCACAGAACGGCAACGAACAGACGCGCCGCCGCTTGGCCGTCTACTGCTTGAAAGACGCCTACCTGCCGCTGCGGCTGCTTCAGAAGCTGATGTGCGTCATCAACTACATGGAGATGGCCAGAGTCACGGGCGTGCCCCTCACCTACCTGCTGTCCAGAGGTCAGCAGATCAAAGTTGTATCACAGTTGCTGCGGCAGGTAACAGAACCACGCGCACGGACTCTTGTCTTGCTGCATGCGTCGTCACCGTGCAGACTTGCAGATGAAGCCGCGTGTTTCTAAACGTGCAGGCGGCCAAGCAGGACCTGGTGATGCCTGTTGTGAAGTCGCAGGGAGGAGAAGATTACACTGGAGCTACTGTCATTGAGCCAGAGAAAGGGTGAGTGTGTGTCCGCTACACCTATTTCTGTTGAAGCTTACAAGGAAAATGCTACAAGAATGCTGCAGTCTGATGGAGTAAAGTCATCAACTATAAAGTCTTTTTCAATTTTAGCAATAACTGCCTTTACGAGGTGCAGAAAAAATACATTATTCATAATAATCACCTCAACAACAGCAGCGGCCGCACAGTGGGCAAAAAACACGTGTTCCGTGATTGGCTGCTGGGATAGGCTCCAGCTTACCTGTGTCACAAATGAGGGCAAGCGGTATAAAAACCAGATCTTCTTTTCCTTTCGGCTTATTTCTGCTTGTCTTTTTTCATTTTCTGTTCGTTCAGCGTTTTTAAATTTAGGTAACCATTTTACGTAACTATTTTTTATCACCTTTTCTTTCTTTTCTTGTCCTTTACCGTGCCACTAATTTTACAGTTTTTTTCCCCCCACTGTCTTTGGATTTTTTTCCCTGTTTTTCACTCCTTTTTTTTCTCTTTCCTCCATCACTGCTTCATATTACATTATTTTAAAAATAGTTATTTTATCATTTTTTAACTATAATATATAACTAATAGTAATAACTACAAAAAATATCCAAAATATCGGCTAATATAACATTTTATTAAATATTTTTATATTTTAAGATGTTATTTACATTACTGTGTATATACAGAAAGGGAAGAAACTTTAAGCAGCTCCTTTTTCAGACATTTAAAATTGTGCTACAACAATTAATCGATTTATTAATCGATTATCCAAATAATTGACAACTATTTTGGTAATCGATTAATCGTTTCATTTAAAAATGTACTATAAATATTCTGATTTTAGCCACTCTAACTATTTTTTTATTTCCTTAGTGATTCATGAAAGCAGACATAATATCTTTTGTGTTTCAGGCAAAACAAGATACTTCACATACATCACCTTTGACTTTGGAAAAGAGCTATCAACATTTTTTTAAAATCTTGCAAAGCAAACCACTGCAGAGATGTGTGCGTAGAGCGTGTGTAAAGCCATTCCCACGCAAAGTGGGAAGCTTGTGCTTAGGAAAACGTCCACATTTCTGCCCTCTCTCCCTTATCTCTTACCATGCATACACACAAAACCTGCTGGTAGAACCGTGAAACTGCAGTAGAGTGTTTGTGACGTTTGTCAACTGATGGTTTAAACTTTGCTACTTCAATTAGAGTGACTGAGATCTTCAAGTTTGCTATGATTTTTGGATGGAGAACGTCCATTTATGCATTCTTAAAGAGATTACTGCAAAGAAGGGAAAGTTCAAAATGTCTTTTAAAAAATCAGATTAATCGATAAAATAATTGATTATGAAAATAATCGTTAGTTACAGCCCTACCTCAGTGTAACTTGTTGAATATGTTGAAACATAAACCTTACCATTTATCCATTTTCCCCCTCCTTCTATAAGCTATTACAGCGTTCCCATTGCCACACTGGATTTTTCATCCCTGTATCCATCCATCATGATGGCTCACAATCTGTGCTACACCACCTTGCTGCAGAAAGGGGCAGCAGATAAACTGGGGTGAGTTTGTTGAGTGTCCTTTCAGTTCATGTTAGGACAAGTAGCTAATTTGCCGATTCATGTGTTTTAGGTTGGCACCGGAGGACTTCATTAAAACGCCCACTGGTGATCAGTTTGTGAAAAGCTCTGTGAGGAAAGGTCTCCTACCCGAGATCCTGGAGAATCTGCTGTCAGCCAGAAAGAGGTTTGGATAATTACGGCGCTCAGCAAAAATGTGGCGTCGACACTCACTCGCTCCCCTTCGTCCGCAGGGCTAAGGCTGAGCTGAAGAAGGAAACAGACCCTTTTAAGAAGCAGGTGCTGGATGGCCGACAGCTGGCCCTCAAGATCAGCGCAAACTCCGTCTACGGCTTCACGGGGGCTCAGGTGGGCAAGCTGCCGTGCCTGGAGATCTCTCAGGTGAGTTCCGTATGAACTGGAGCCGTGCACAAAAGAGTATATACTTTGGATGTAGGAGCCAGCAAGGTAGCACGTGCAGTAGCTGCAAAAATATCATACTGGTATCATCACTACTGTATGTTGCAATTAGATGAAAATGTGACAAGATGGAAAACTACTGAAAGAATGTGCATATTTTAATTAGGATTTCTCTCTTTTCATCTAATCTTTAATACTCTTGGACTAGAATAGAAATGACGCTTTCTTGCGCGCAAATATCTTTCTCACAGTGGCTAACAACCTAAAATGAAAGTAATAAATGGGCGCATATTATTTTGCACTGAACAGGACATCATTGTGCGCGCGTATGAGTGCTGTGCAGCCACACGGTAGTCATGTCCATGATAAAGTTGACAATACTACGACACAGGTCGACAAATGGACCTCTTTTTCCATAGATGCTTTGGGTCTCACATTTAATGTCAACAGAAGCAATCAACCATGTATGTCTACTTTGTATGCACGTAGCCACCCCATTGGAGGCACAACAGCATATCGTGCACGTTTGTGACTATTTCAGCATAATGTTGCGACCTGATGACAACCGCATTACAACAATTTGATGAAAATGGCAAATCGCCTTGGAAGAAAGTGACTTCAATGAAGTGAGGGCTTAAAAACTGCAGTTTTAAAATAAACAACAGATGCCAAAAAATGTGTTTGCGTTTAGCTCGTCCTCGAGTGAACTAATATCCTGTTGGGATTGAAATTCGGACGAAATGTCTGCTTAGAAACTTTGATGTGCACAGATAGAGGAAATGAAAGGCGGGTCTATCGAGCAGACACAGGAAAGACAGGAAAGTGCTGATCTCAACTCCGAATTGTCACATCTCACATGTTTGGTTTTTTTTGTTCATCCTGAAGAGTGTGACTGGCTTCGGAAGACAGATGATAGAGGAAACCAAAAAGTTGGTGGAATCCAAGTACACTATCTCCAACGGCTACCAAGGTGACGCCAAGGTGAGGAGCACACGTGTATCCTCTTATCGCCGGCATGTACACGATCAAGACTCAGAGGGTGCTCATTAGTTGGTTTGTGTAGGTCATTTATGGAGACACCGACTCTGTCATGGTAAAGCTCGGCGTCGCCACGGTGCAGGAGGCCATGAGCGTCGGAAGAGAGGCGGCGGAGTGGGTGTCGTCCCATTTCATATCACCCATCAAACTGGAGTTTGAGAAGGTACCGCCTCACACCATTCACCCAGTTTCGGTTCTGTCATTCTTTTAAAGCAGAGATGACCACATCGAGACGACAGTCTCTTAACTGATCGCTTACATTTCCGTAGATGACATGAAAAACAATGCCGATGAAGGCCACGGTCGCGTGAATACGGATACAGTAATCTCTAGTTTACCGTGCTTATGCGGGTCCACGCGCGACCGTGGTAAGTGCAGCTCCACGAAGTGTGAGCCCTACTTATAAATGTAATATTTTCATAGTTGGAGCATAGAAAACCTGTTTACAACCTTCTAAATGTGTTTTTTTACATCGTAGAGTGCTCTAGACATGAAATAACACCCCTATAGTCATCTTTACACTCGTATTACCAATACAGTAAATATAATCACAGAAAATAATCCAATTAAGACACAAATAAAACTTGTGCTCTTCTCTGTTGCTGTAACTGCGTTCCGCAGACAGGAAGTGACGTGAAGGGTTCAAAGTAGAGGCTTAGCTTGGTGTGAGCTACAGTACAATAGCCCGTTTTTTAAGGATTATTGTGCTTGTTGTGAGATCTTTCAAACCTGCAATAAAATACTGGCGATCAAATCTGGTGCTTGTGTGTCTCACCGAACATTACATTGCATTACGGACACCCAGTGACCCGTGTAGAATATTACATATCATCACAATGATTTGAATCCATCTTTTTAATGCCTTATATTTGTGTTTTACTTCATTTGGCCATTTTATGCTTAAATGCTAAATTTTTGCAACCAGTATATAATTTTCTTACATATGAATATTTGTGGACTAATAATAGGGTGCATTCAACCACAAAACAGCATGATTTATTCATGAATGTTTTTAAAATGCTATGATAGGGTGACTACCGAGTGGCGAGAGATTACTGTATTTTAAAAATGCACGTCTTTCTATGCATTTTTTTGGCAACACACAAAGTTTTGTCCTTAAAGAACAAACTCCGTTCCGGCCAGAGTGGAGATTTTCCAAAACTGTAGCTAACTTTTTGGTTCGTGTCATAAGAAACGTGCGACATCATCTGATGTTGTTAAGATGTATTTAAGTAGAAAAACAGCGCGGACCCCCGCCATGCGCCACAGTTCCACCACGTTAGGATTTAAACCATAAACATTTATTTTATCTTCATATGTAGATCCATGAACCATAAAAACATACCATTAACAATTGGATTCCAAATGATATCAATATTAGTTCAGTATCCATCCATCCATTTTTTATACCGCTTATCCTCATTAGGGTCGCGGGTATGCTGGAGCCTATCCCAGCTGACTTTGGGGTACACCCTGGACTGATCGCCAGTCAATCGCAGGGCAGACATACATACAAACTCCGCACAGAGATGCCCAACGAAGATTTAAACCCTGACCTCCTGACTGTGAGGCCAACGTGCTACCCACTCATCCACCGTGGCCCTCCCAATATGTCCAAATTTATTATACTCAACATGCCATGTGACTCTTGAATATGCTTCACGGCTCTCCATTTTGCAGAATTTTCCTGGTTTCAAGTTCAGTTTGTACATTACAGATAAATAAATAGATAATATCAGTTGTCAACAGCATTTCAAACGGGGCGGGGCGACAAGGGTTCTGGCCTGGCTTAATCCTTTTGTGGAGCTACTTAAGCCAAATGGAGCGCTCCACTTTGCTTCTACCAGCAGAGGTGCTGTTGAGTCGGTCACCTAGTTTTCAAAAATCACCCACTCCATTTTCAAGAATATAAGACAAGAAATAAAAGAATTTAAATGTTTAAAAAAGAAAACAAATTCTATACAATAAAAAATGTAATATTTCAATATCAAAGGCAATGAAGTTGGAGCAACCCAACTTAAATTTGGTAACATTTTAACCAGGTTTTTGTCGGGTTCTTTGGTTTTCTCACACAAGGTACGTGTTAGCTGGATTTAGTGATGTTTAAGGTAAAGTCCTGTCATTGTCAACCATCATAGGTGTACTACCCGTACCTGCTCATCAACAAGAAGCGCTACGCAGGCCTCTATTTCTCCTCCAGCGCAGACGTGCATGACAAGATGGACTGTAAAGGCATTGAAACGGTCCGCAGAGACAACTGCCCCCTGGTGGCCAATCTGATAAACACCTGTCTCCAGAAAATCCTCATTGACAGGTGGCATAGCAACTTTGAGCTTATCGAGTGGCGAGGGGTGGGGGACAGGAAGCGGTTAACGGTGTTGATGTGTGTCTTTAGGGATCCCCAGGGTGCTGTTGCTCACGCCAAAGAGGTCATCTCTGACCTGCTGTGCAACCGCATCGACATCAGCCAGCTGGTCATCACCAAGGAACTGACTCGCACCGCCCAGGAGTACGCCGGCAAGCAGGCGCACGTGGAGCTGGCCGAGAGGTCCCTCAAGCACACATTTTACATTTCAATGTGAGTTTTGCATGTAAGCCCAAACAATTCATTCACACTGCGTGACTTTGACAGGATGAAGAAGAGAGACGCCGGCAGTGCCCCCAACCTTGGAGACAGAGTTCCATACGTCCTCGTGAAGGCCGCCAAGGGAGCAGCAGCGTACATGAAGTCAGAGGTGTGTTATTTATTATCTGTACAAACCCCTGTGTGAGTTGCTGGCATCATCATTGTTAAAAAACAGTAATCCTTTGGCACTTTGCAGCTTCACTCTATCATGTTTTAAACTATAAAAAAAAGTTAATTACCAAGTCGTGTGTTTGTTTTAGTGGTTGAATACCACCTACTAGTCAAACATCGTTCATATTGAAGCAAATGTTACATATTTTTAGTCTAAATTAAGCAGTTTCAAGCATAAAAATGTCAAAATGAACGAAACTACTAATCTACAAAAGTCATTCAAAGACGCTGTGACGATATGTAGTATTCTACACCGGTCACTAGGTGTCAGTAATGTTACTATAATGTTAGAAGACACAAACACCAGATTTGATCGCCAGAACAACAGGCTTTTATTGCAGATTTAAATTATTAATAAGCATTACAATTCCCAAAACCCACATCGAGTGAAAACCCCTGACTTCACTTCCTGTCCGGCACCATTTACAAAAACGCACAAGTCTTATTCATGTCTTAAACGGCTTAGTTTTGCTTGTTCTACCAAATTGGTAATATGACTGTAAAGGTGACTATAGGGATGTTATTTCATTTCTAGAAGGCTCTAATAATGTTAAACATATTTTTAAAAGGTCGCAAACAGGTTTTGTGTAATACATGAGCAAATGCTTTGTTGCGAGTGCAACTCTGAGAAGCCCTGCCGTGAATCAAATGCAGTGGGAAAATTCAGAAAACTGAAAAGACTGCCGTCACACAAACGCTGCAAAATCAAAAACAAATGCAGAAGAACAGTGATGCAAATGCCAATACAAATACACGCGCATATAAAATATTTGACGGCAACAGATTTTTAGGGCCAAAGGTTTAATAAAGACATAATGAAAATGTACTTTTTTCGATTGCGTCAGCTTTCTTCCGTTGCTGTCTCCTGGTAGCCTGGCTACCTTCTGACTTGTTCCATGAACTTGCAGCATTGTACTGTATTACCTGCATGTACAACATGTTTTTGGGGGGGTTTATGTGTGTTTTTGGCATTTTTCTTTCGTATTTGTAATTTACCCTCCAGAATGTATTCGACTGCAGCATTCCCCACTTAATGTGTTTTTTGCTTTGGACCATTTCCGTCTTTGCAGCATTTGGATGTTACTGCCCACTTGCCCCTGCCGCTTTCCCTCCTGCAAGCGCAATATTAACTAGGACAATTTTGTTTTTATGACACGCAACATTTCAGGACCCCATCTATGTGCTGGAAAACAACATCCCCATCGACACGCAGTACTACCTGGACCAGCAGCTAGCCAAGCCCCTGCTGAGAATATTTGAGCCGATTCTCGGCGAGAGCAAGGCGGAGAGCGTCCTCCTCAGTGAGTTTTACCATCTTCTCCGCTCCGGGACGTCCTGAGGTATTGAAATAAAAAATCACGGAGCCCAACCTTGCTTTCAGAGGGCGACCACACGCGCTGCAAGACAGTGTTGACGTCCAAGGTGGGAGGACTCATGGCGTTTGCTCAGAAGAGGAGCACATGCATCGGCTGCAAAGCTGTGCTCAAGACGGACGGTGCGCGTGATGGAAAGAAGCCGTCTCTTTCATACGCTCTCATCATATTGGCGCCAGTATGCTTTAACGGCTGTGTTGTCTCGCTGCAGCTGCTGTGTGCGATTTCTGCAAGAAGAAGGAGTCGCAACTGTACCAAAAAGAGGTAGGCCGCACTCTGCAATGATTCAAATTAAAATGATTCATCACCTAGACAGCTTTTATCTGTTGAATGGCTGGAAGTGACACAAGAAAGATGTTATGTCTCATGATCAATGAAACACATCAGTGTTTCCCACAGGACTGCGATGTATTTGTGGCGATGGTGGGTTTGGGGCGGGATGATGCAACGACTGAGGTGTCCACAACAAAAGCAGCTAGAAAATACAAATATGGCAGCACTATAAGCCACACATGTCCGCGTCATAAATGGCATATTGTAAGCGCATATTGCTAAGCGCCAATCACAAGCTATGAGAAAACTCATAGCTTGTGTCAGTCCGACTTAGACGGTGTCGTCTAAGAAAGAACGCTAAACTCATCACACAGCGACTTAAGAAGGTAAGAAATACACAAGACAAGTACCAATGCGAGTGTAGAACAAACAAACACTATCTTGACGGCTTCCTATCATGCATTGCTTCCCAGCGAAGCATTTCATCTGCAGTGACTGGCGGGGCTCCCTCTGGTGGACACAGGCCGTCATTGCCAATTTCCGAAGCTCACCATGAGTTCACGTGTAGTTGCGTGATTGGGTCCTAGCAAAGACTGAGCTACTGTTTTTTCCACTCACTCGCGAGCGGCACAGAATTTAAACAATCGGTAGTAGTTCTGAAGTAAAGGAGAAGTAACGGGATTAGAATCTGGCGTCACCGCTGTACCGGCCTTATACACCGGAAATTACGGTATAATATTTACTTATCAAAATGTAACTTTTTTTTTTTTTCAAATTCAATTTTTTTTTATTTTTATTTAAACTTTCCAATTGTTATTGTTTAGTTTCAAGCATTTAACCACTCTTTAGTACATTCCTTTAAAGATACCCATTCACCAAAAAAACTTCCTGTTAACCTGGAATTTTGCAAGGGTATGAGTCATTTCGGGATAAGTGCCCGACGTTAAAGATGAAAACAGACGTTTAGCATCAGTTGATGTAAATAGGAATTGAATTAGATCATCACAGCACAGCGTTCAGTTTGCAGATGTTTCAAATCCAAATCCAATGTGTAGATTTTCCATCTAAACTCCCTGGAGGAGCGTTTCTCTCGCCTGTGGACTCAGTGTCAGCGCTGTCAAGGCTCCCTCCACGAGGACGTGCTCTGCACCAGGTATGCTGTTGTACATCGGATGCGCGGAACAAGCCGAAACCGTCGCTAAGTGTCCTTCTGCACTCCTCTCAGCCGTGACTGTCCCATCTTCTACATGAGGAAAAAGGTTCAGAAAGACCTGGAGGATCAGAGCAAGCTGGTGGCTCGTTTCGGCTGGTGAGAGTGAATGGACTGTTATTTTTGTTGGCCTTTGTAAAAATGCACAATTTTTTGTATTTTGTCATACGAATAAAATAACATACCACTGTCTTTTTTTGTGTGTGATTTTGCATTGAATTTTGCAGTTCTTCTCTATGACTGACAGTCCTGTTGCCTGGCAACCATTATTATATGGCTCATTACATTATTTAGTATATAACTGAAGTAATTAGTACAGCCAAAACGTTAAACACATACCGTAAAGGCAAGGCACGCCTCTCTGTTATGACAGCAGACGGTGCGTCCCCGTAGAGTCGGACGCTCTTTTAGTCTAACCGGAACACAACAGCGGTGCAATTCCAACACCATATATGTATCTCCAACTCACAAACACATCCCTGACCCCACGACACTTCATTGTCGGCCGCGAGATGCATTCGTGGACACTCCGAACATCACCAAAACATCTTTGTCATGCAGGTATGGTCTAAATAAACAGAAATACAAAGAAAAACAAGAAGTGGATATTCTTATCACTCCCTTTGCCACTCATACTGCAGAAGTACAATTGGTGGCATTTAAGTAAGATCGGAAATCCCTGAAAATACACAAAACCTGAATTCAGTCCCTCGTTTCTTATAAGGTCAGCGTGTAAGTCAAATGTTCTGATACTAGTGTCAGGTGAATACATTTTCAGGCGTGTGCTATTTTTGAGCTTGTTTTAAATGTTAAATTAAGACAGCATATGACAACCTTTGCATGTGGGTGTGCTCAGCAATCAAAGCATGCAGCTGCGGGGTGGAAGGTCAAGAACAGACTGACTATAGATAAGCGTGAAAACGTTGTGTTTTAACGATGACTGGATTATCCTCCCACCAATAAATCAAAAGACTGTTGGCCCATCGCAGCTTGAGTGGGGCCCCTTCTCTTTAGGGCTGCAACGTGTGACATGTGGCTAGGAACACCCAAAGAAAATAAAAAGAGAGGCGACGGCAGAGCGGCCGGAAGACGTAACTGAGTACATCTCTGTCCGTTCTCCTCGCGAGTAAAAAGCAACTTCTTCTTTCTTGTTATGAATGTTTTAGGTTGCTGGAACCTGACATAAGTTAATTTGGGGCTGTCACTGCATACAGATATCATCCTGGCCTGTCATTTATCTTTCAATAAAATACAGTACAAATGGGCATATTTTAGACATACAGTAGTTGCAAACGGTGATTTATCGGGATTAATTAATGCTGGTTACAAATGATAATGTGACAGGTCTATTTTTGACAAGGCTCGCTCCCCTCCCTCCAAACCCTGCTGGCTTGACGTGGACATTCGCAGATTTCAGATCAACATTTGCCATAAAGGTGACTGTTGAAATGATTCAGCTCCAGAACCCCCCTCATTTGCTCTAGAATCTCTCTTCCGGTTTAAGCCCTAAATATACCTCAGTCACTCACTTCGTGTGCTTAGTCGTCCCTCGTTCATTGATTCCTGACCCGAAAGCGATGAACGAATTGCCGCGATATAGGAGGCAATGTTCCTATAAGTGAATATTTTCGTTGTTAAAGGAAAGAAAACCTCTTAATGACTTTCTAGACACTGTTTTGATATTACTAGAGCGCCGCAGACATGAAATAACACTTATAGTCACCTTTACACTATTCAGTGTTTACGCCACATTGTACCTTATGATGCAGGGATTTGAGAAGGCCGCTAGTTAGCCTCAAATTTATTTCTTCCTAACTTAAAGAGGCCCAAAACTTACCACTTTACTCTAACATGTCATTCTATCCTGTCATGGCTGACTTCCTGCAGTGTTAAAGTAATGCACTGTAAGGTAGTGTCCATTTTTGCAACCATTACTGCCGCCTAGTGACTGGAATACTGCATACCACTTGTACGTCAATACGTTCTGACTGATGGGCCATAGTCCACCATGACACAGCGATAATGTATTCATTTCTGAAAACTGTGACAAAGCAAAGGCGCAATAATCGAACCTCGATATTGCGAGAGACGACTGCCCTCTCAGCTCGTTACCTGTATAAAAGAGACCTGTCCACAGAAGCAATCAATCAATCCAGATGCCAAACTGTGCACCATGGCCAAGACCAAAGAGCTTTCCAAAGATATAAGGGACAAGATTGTGGACCAACACAAGGCTGGAATGGGCTACAAGACCATCGCCAAGCAGCTGGGTGAGAAGATGACAACCGTTGGTGCAATTATTCGCAAATGGAAGAAATATAAATTAACTGCCAATCTTCCTCGGTCTGGAGCTCCATGCAAGATCTCAGCTCGTGGAGTTTCAATGCTAATGAAAACGGTGAGAAATCAGCCCAGAACCACTCGGGAGGAACTTGTCAATGATCTCAAGGCAGCTGGGACCATAGTCACCACAAAAACAGTTGGTAACACACTACGCCGTGAAGGACTGAAATCCTGCTGTGCCCGCAAAGTCCCCCTGCTC
>QODF01000128.1:117301-209652 GCA_024372805.1 Oostethus manadensis
CTTCCCTCAGTCAGGGCATTGAAAATGGGTCGTGGTTGGGTATTCCAGCATGACAATGATCCAAAACACACGGCCAAGGCAACAAAAGATTGGCTCAAGAAGAAGCATATTAAGGTCATGGAGTGGCCTAGTCATTCTCCAGACCTTAATCCCATAGAAAATCTGTGGAGGGATCTGAAGGTTGGAGTTGCCAAACATCAGCCACAAAACATGAATGACTTGGAGAGGATCTGCAAAGAGGAGTGGGCCAAAATCCCACCTGAGATGTGTGCAAAGCTTGAGGCCACTACTAGAAACGGCTGACCTCTGTGATTGCCAACAAAGGTTTTGCCACCAAGTACTGAAGCAAGTTTTTCAAAGGGATCAAATACTTATTTCCTTCCCGGAAATGCAAATTAATTTATAACTCTTTTTGAAGCTTATTTTTCTGGATTTTTTTTTGTCATTGTTGTCTCTCAGTGTTCAAATAAAGCTACCATTGAAATTATAGACTGATCATTTCTTTGTGGACAAACTTACAAAATCAGGTGGGGTTCAAATAGTTTTTTCCTCACTGTATACATGTAAAAACTAGGGGCATTCCAACAATAGAACACGTATGTTGACCTGTATGATTACATATTTACATTGCATTATATGTATTATTACCACGTATATGTAAATTATTTTATGGCAAAATAAACATCCACAGGAAAGTGCTTATTTTCAGAGCAAAAACATTTTCTAGGACTAACAGTTTATACTAACCATTAACAAGCAGCCATGTCACTATTGGTCATTTTGATTTTATTATAAAAAAAACAGTATTTGAGTCCACAGTTTCCATTGTACAGTAAAAAATATTAAATAAACTCCCAAGGTTCTTAGCAGAAAGATAGAGAACGGACCTTGGGGGATGAACTATTCCCCCCGGCGGAGGCTGGGGTGGGGTGGAGTCCAAGGGAAGCAGCAAAGGGGACGAGGCAGAAAGACATGGAGAATGACTGACTCATATCTCCTCTGTTCTCATTTCTGTGCAACACAGTTCATTTGGATCGATGTTCTCCTTTGAATCCCAAGAGGAGAATTGTGAAAAATCAAAAAAAATACAAGGAGCCCATCACGCTCACGTTTCACATCCCAGCCGATGTACTCTAAAGTTTACAGGCACACAGGTATGCAGCCCACCTCCCCAAGTCTCCCATGCTCCTCATCGAGTCTTTTAAGGAAGGAGTGCACACACATTCGAGGGAGAGGGCCTGCGTGTTTGCGAGGGAAAAGTCCCTTCCAGCATGGTGGACGTCCATGACAGAGGCTGGATGGGACGTCACAAAGAGTCCTATCATGTCAAACTCACAGCAGACTGCAAGAAAACACTGACATCTGGATTAAACCCCCCCGCCCCACACAAACCCAACTAAAGTCATGTAAAGTGAAAGAAAAACTACCCCCGTCTGAACAATCAATAACAAAAATATATTTCTATACGAAGTTTAGCGCAAGGTACAGAACACCCCACCCCAAAAACAATAAATAAAGCATAAGATATGCATCATGTTTGGATTCGCGGGAATAATAATAATTTTGTCTCACTCTGCAAAAACAAACTGGATGGTGGGACATGATAAAAAATAAAAAAAAAGTTATTTGCATTATTTCACTTCCTCTTTAATTCAACACTTAAAAACATGTTTTAAAAAGGCAAGTACCCCCACCTCGTACTCAGACCTCCAAAAATATTACCTTTCATGTATTCTGTAAGACGTGGGGGTGCGAGACAAACTTCCCCCTTTGTCCACAATTGGCAAAAAATATATTAAAACAGCAATAACTTATAATTCATTTATTCTAATTTATTTAATGACTGCTTGATTTTATTGTTCATCTCCCATAGGAAGTTCAGTTCAATGCATCTTTATTGAAAACATTTTAAATAACATTTAATAATAGTATCAAAAAGAAAGGCTAAGTAATGATAGATAACACTGTCCTGGATGAGTGCAGTTTGTGCGAAGAATCCGAGCGTTTCCAGCTCAACATGACACATGAAGTAGAATTCCTACATGATGTCTAAAGGGTTGTGATTCATACTCTGGCCCAGTGGGTCCTGACTGCTGCCCCCCTGCCCGTGGAGACCCGCCATACCACTCAGCTGAGATAACATGGCACTCTGGTCTGAGCCAAACTGCTCCATAGAGTTCTGTGGCTGCTGCTGTTGAGACGAAGGCTGTTGCTGTGGAGGAACCACCATACCGGGGTGGTGCTGGTTCAGGTGGGCCGGGTGCGGGGAGCCTGTCTGCATCTGGGGGGATATGTGATGCGGAGAAGGTTGAGGCTGCATGCGTGGCGACGGGCTGGAGTGTGGCGGCTGGGACTGGGGTCTGGGTGAAGGCTGGGGGGAGCGCACCTGGTTAGCCAGGGATGTGGGCAGCGCCTGGCCCTGAAGGTGTGGGTGGGGTGATTGGGCCATCTGCGGGGGCTGCTGAGGACTCATGGGATTGCTGTGCTGCGCCGGTGAGCCTCCAGTGGCAAGATGTTGCTGCTGTTGAAGCAGCCTCTGGTGGAGGGCCTGTTGAAGAAGAGCCTGTGAAGGTGGTGGACCACTTTGACCACTCTGAGAACCCTGGGGCGACTGCTGGGGGGCCACTACACCACAACCAGACCCGGCATCACTCCCAGGGAGGCCCACCATGGCATTCTGTTGCTGCATTTGGAGGTGGTGTTGGTGCTGGAGTCTTTGCTGCAGTGCAGCTGTAGCCTGCTGCTGGACTGAGCCTGGGTAACCTTGACCCTGCTGGCCAGGGGGACCCCCAGGCTGTTGAGGACCAAGGGGTTGGCCTCCTGGGGGCACCTGTCCCACTGGGGGAGGCTGCATCCCCGGTTGTGCCATGTAGCCTTGCCCCTGTGGGGGTTGTGGCTGCTGAAACTGCCCATTATTAACCCCCATTTGCTGCTGCTGTTGTTGTTGTTGCTGCTGCTGCTGTAGCTGCTGTTGCTGCTGCTGCTGTAGCTGCTGCTGCTGTTGCAGATGTCTCCTCATGAGCAGTTCTCTAAATTGGGGATTGTTAAGATTTGCCATCTGGGGTCCTTGGCCCTGGATACCTCTTCCTCCTGCTTGCTGCTGCTGTTGTTGGAGAGCTGCAACTTGTTGCTGTTGTAAACCACCAAGAAGTGGTCTTTGCTGCTGCATCTGTTGCATCTGCTGCTGCTGCATCTGCTGCTGCTGCATCTGCTGC
Organism: Oostethus manadensis; assembly: GCA_024372805.1. Taxonomy (NCBI): domain Eukaryota; kingdom Metazoa; phylum Chordata; class Actinopteri; order Syngnathiformes; family Syngnathidae; genus Oostethus; species Oostethus manadensis. The sequence continues at coordinate 120,517 of QODF01000128.1, forward strand.
TGCTGCATCTGCTGCTGCTGGATCTGCTGCTGCTGGATCTGCTGCTGCTGGATCTGCTGCTGCTGCAGCTGCACTTGCTGTAGCTGAGCCATAGTGGCCATGTTGACATTTCCCCCTCCCTGGCCCCCAATGTGCATGCCCTGCTGGCCAGCACCAGCTGCATTCATGTTCATCTGCGGGCCCCCTCCTGCCATGACATTACCAACAGGAGCTCCTGTGGGTCCAGGAGCTCCTGGCATACCGCCTGGGCCACCGGGTCCCCCCTGACCTCCTTTATATTTTGAGGCCCTCTGTTTAATAAAAGCAGCCATGAGTTGAGGGTTAGAGCGCAAGATGTTGAGGACTTGCTGCTGCTGGAGAGGTGAGCTGGGTGAGCGAAGAGTGCGTAAAAGATCATGTAAGGCCGCCTGGGTGATGTTTCCAGCTGCACCTGCTCCAGGCACAGCTCCACCTGGCACCCCACCCCCTTGTGGCTGCTGTTGTCCCATATTCATCATGGCGGTATGGCTCTGAGCTTGTTGCTGCGGCGGCTGCTGCTGCTGCTGCGGATGCGGCGGTTGTTGTTGCTGCTGCTGCGCAGACATCAGCACTTGATGGCCCATTTGGTTCATCATGGCCTGTCTCTGTTGAGGTGGCATTCCTTGGCCTGTCCACTGCTGCTGCTGTTGGTGGTTTTGAAGTGGGGCACCCATTCTTTGCTGTTGAAGTTGTGTCTGAGGTGGGATCTGGCCCTGGGGCAGGTTGCCTTGCTGCGCCTGTTGCTGCACGGGCCCACCAGCTGCAACCATCATCCCAGCTGGAGCACTTTGTTGCTGATCCATATGTGCCCGAGCAGACTGCATTGCGGCTTGTGTTTGTGGTGGCATCCCATGTGGCCCAACCGTCGCTCCAGTTCCTGGGTGTCCCATGGGTATCTGCTGACCTTGGCCCTGTTGATGATGGGGGTGGGAAGACATTAAGCCTGCAGCTGCTTGTCTCTGCAGAGCCATCTTCCTCTGAGCATCAGCTACCCTCTGGATCTTCATTGCAATCTCTACTGCAGCGGGTGGAGGACCAGAGGTGGGCTGCTGTGGAAGAGCAGGCTGGCCTTGGGGCTGATTGGGAGGTTGGCCCCCCACAGTTCCTGTCATGGCAGAGCAACCAGGTTGCTGTCTTGGAGGTGTGGCAGAACCAAGAACCGGTTTTCCTTGGGAATGGTGGATTGGAGAGGAGCCTGGGGGTCTGTTACCATATCCAGGAACATTGTTGGGGTGTTGGTGGAGCTGCTGATGGTTGGTTCCTGCTCCGCTTTGCTGCTGCTGGACCTGTGGGAGCATCTGGTGCGGATGCTGAGGGGACCCCATTATGCCCCCCATGCCACTACCTCCACCCGGCATCTGTTGAAATTGGTGGTGAAGCTGTTGCTGAGGAGGCATGCCACTTTGTGCAGGCATCCCACCCTGCTGAGGTGGTTGCTGAACTCCGGATCCTGGACCCAATCCTTGCTGTGGGACGGGGGGCATGGTCTGAGTTGGTGTTTGAGGAGTTGGTGGTTGAGTTCCAACAGATGTTGGAGTACTAGGTGCAGTGATGCCATTGGTACCAGGTGATGGAAGTCCCACAACAGGTCCACCTGGTTGACCCCCAGCTGGCTGCCCCACCCTCTGCATGCTGGCCATCCTCCTTCTCAGCATCTGGGCCTGTTGGAGTCGGTGCTGCAGCTGTTGCTGCCGGAGCTTTTGCTTTATGTTCAGGCAGAACGGGACGGGACATTTATTCTCCTGACAGTGTTTGGCATGGTAGCAGCACAGAGCAATGAGCTGTTTGCAGATGGGACAGCCGCCATTCGTCTTGCGCTTGCAGCTTTTGGTGTGCTGAACAACACGCTTCATCTTCTGGCAGGATGGCAGCGAGCAGTTGGCATTTCGGCACTGGCACGCATGGACCAGTGACTGGATGCATCGCTGGATGCTGAGGCGGCGAGAGTCTCCTGGACTCTGAGTAGCTGCCGCTGCCTGGTTGTTGCTGTCATCGTCCAGACCAAGTCCCAGCTTGTCCATTTTGTGCTCATGACCTTTAGTGTTATAGCAGGTGATGCACAAGTCATAGTCCTGGAGGGGAAACAAATAATATATATTTATGCAAACAGAGTTCAATTGCTAGACACAAAAAATAATCAAGATTTTGGGAGTCCCGATTCTCACCTCACAAACAGTGCAGTGGAAGCGCGTCTCCACGTGGTGCTTGCACTCATTGCAAGTGTAAACAAAACGGTCCTGGCTCTGGTTGTGGAGCTCCACCAGCATGCACATCGAACTCCACATGGACCGTCTGAGAGAACTGAACTCCAAGTGCTTATCCCTCGCCAAGGTCAGGAAGGCGTCACGACCATCCATCAGGTCACAGGCCATCAGGGGGTCAGTGTCAATGATGGGGGGCAGCGAGTTGGCAGTGGGGCCAGCGATGAGTCGAATGACGAAGAAGACCTGGTAATAAGAATGGCACAGAAACAACTGTAATATTAGCCATTTGGAAAATAAATAATACTACCACAATACTGTATATTTGTTGTCATAGACACAAAAACACTTAAATTCTATTTAATTTTCCAATGTATTATAGCATCAGGTAGGCCTACCCAACCGGGTGTACCTAATGGTAAACTTAACTGAGTGTATTATAATTGTGCCTGTTTACTATGGTAATAGATATGAAATCTGAAGCGCACACCTCTTTATGTTTCTCCATTGTGGCATAGAGTTTTTGGGAGAGGTCATTGGAAACATTGGGCATCCCCGGCTTTTTCTTGTTGGCTCGGCTCAAGCTGCTCTTGTTCTTGCTCGTCTTCTTATTGTTCTTCTTTTTGGCATTCTTGCTGTCGCCTTTTGTGGCCTGGGAGAGCATTTGAAAGTCCAGTTTCAATACACTGCCGTTATAAACGTTATGAGCGACATGATAACTTGAGCCAAGCTTACATCTGTACTCTCATTGCAGGTACTGTTCTCCTCCCTCTTCCTCTCCTCTTCCTCCTGCTCTAGCTCCTTGATGCTCTCCTCCAGCACGTTGGGCCAGAAGTCTCCCTCAAAGTATGGCAGCTCCTTTGCACTAGTGAGACGGTCCTCGGTTGCCTGTTTGAAGATGTCCTGAAGAAGTAGTACAGTACAGAGCTTGTAAGAACTGGCACTGTCTCATTTATCAAAGGTCACCCAACTGTTTGGCCCAGTGGTGTCCAAACTGGGGACCGCTTACTGAAAAATGAAAGGATGCGAGGGTCATTTTGATATTTTGTAAACCAACACATGTAGATATACGATGAAGTTATGTATGTTTTAAAAAATGTTTAGTGATATACGTGAAAATGCATATTAATAGTATGATCTTTTTCCAATTTTTTTATTTTCCCTCTCTTTCTTCTTGAATAATGTTTCTAAATATTCTTTTCATAATATGACGTGATTTGTGTAATGTTTTAAACTTAACTTTAAAAATTTTGACAACAAAAACATACCTTTTCATATTTCAACTCGATGCTACCAAAGAAGTTTTTTTGCCTCATAACATTATGGGTTTATTCTCATAAAATTGAAAACTTTTTTTCTTGTTGGATAATAATTTCATTCCCTTAAAGTCTTTATTTTGACCATAATATAACTTTTTCCTCAACCTAATTTTCCAAAAATTACAACTCTGTTTCTGACACTATGAGTTTAAAAAAAAAATTCTATTTTCTTTAATATTTCAACTTTATACTACTTAAGAGTTATTTTTCTTCATAGTATAAAGTTCTTCTCGTAAAATTACAACTTTTTCTTGTTAGATTACAACTTTGTGTTATATTTTAATAATTATTTTTATATTTATAATGATATTTTTCCTTTCTTGTAAAATTACTGCTGATTTTTCAATTTTTGCTGCTGTTTTGTTTGTACACTCCTGGTTTATCTGGTTAAAGCATTGTAAATAACAAAAATGTGGTGTCATTCTCTTAAAATCTGGTAAACGGGAAGGATTGGGGCTCTAACAACTAAAAAGAAGAGTGGTACCTTATAGTCATGAACTATGCGCTCAGCGACGGCCTTGTCCAGCATCCTCTTGTACCACTCCTGCAGCCTTTTTGGCTTGGGGATCTTCTGGTCCACTGGGTGACAATGGAAAATGTAATCATCACCCTCACTAGGAGGACACGCCCAGATGTGACCTGTTGTGTACCTGAAGCAGGAGACGAGAATTGAGGAAGAAATGAATATTGATTACATATGTTGTTAGATACTTCCATAATTTCTAATAATTCCACTTTTTACAGTCAAATCCCCGGCTGGACTCTTACCCCTGCCTCTTGGCATACTCCAGGTAGCCAAGCAAGATCTCGTGGTAGACAGCAGTCCTGAGGTGTCGTGGTTTAAAGAAGTGAACACTGTCCAGGTAAGAGATGTACACTCGTCTCTGGTTGGGAGGTGGGCAGTCTGAGCCGTATTCTTGAACGTGCATGCCGAAAAAACACACATCTGCGCCGTCAATGTCCTCAAATGCGAATAAGGCCTTCGTCCTGTATGGGAAGGACTCTGCCATCTCGCCGCTGTCCACGAACCTGGTAGACGTATTTATAAAGCAAGCTGAGCAAAGCGTGTCCATTTTAGGACTATTTTTTGCACTGCTGAATCAAAAACTGTTCTTCACTTGCTCCACCATGTTGGCCGTTCATAATCAAGTATCATTGTTTCAGTAAACAAATCAATGAATCTAGAACCAATTGGGTAAACCTTGTGTCTTTTTTGGACACTCTGAGCGAAGTTTCCCCCCAAAAATGTGACGTGTAGCCTCCTACCTGGACTTCATGCCTGGTTTGACCTCGACCACCTTGTCAGAGACGTGGACCACACGAATGGTGACCTCACCAGCTTCAGGGTGGTTCTGCCGTTTGATGTAGTCGTTCACTCGCGTCTCCAAAAAGTTCCCAAGCTTGGTCTGAGGAAGCCCTGGGCGAGGGGAAAAACAACACAAAGACAATTTTATTTAAGTCATAAAAAGAATTCTACATAACCAAACTCTGACAACTGATGCCAGGTCGGATAATTTTCTATTCTTTAACATAGTCCTGTTATATACAACACATCAAACTTACTTTTAGCTGCATATTTGTTCTCTTTCCGTGTCTTATTGGCCATCTTGAGACAGTTGTCGCACACAAAACTGTGTTTGGGGGGGAAATTCAATTAGTTACATTTGTGTTAAATGCCTAGGACTTAAGAAAAAAAAATAGCCACTAGATAGCCACCACTTGCCACAGTGTCTGAAATGCCCCTTTTGATTGCATTTTATTAACCAAAAGATAAATGACAAGATCATATACACACACACAGTAAATTTGCACCACTTTTTTCACAGGCTTGCTTTGAACCCTGTGGCTTACACAATAATGTGGAAAATTTCTGGGGGAAAAAAAATCAACAGTTCCCATGATGCTTAGAGTGCATATTCAGGAAGTAGTGAATCGGTGTAGTCAAGTGGATGCCAATATCACGTTTTGAAGTTCTATGCAGCCATTGTATTTTCATCTGACAAACCTTAAGTAAGTTTGAGCAAGTGTAGAATTACAACAATTTCTGCTTGGACTCCATTCATCTGCAATGAAAACAGCATCTCACGTCTTGCTCATCGGGAACACCGAGTGTAGGTAGGATTGCAAGGTTTATTGTGTGTCTTTCTGTCGAAATATTCCATACCTCAACATGGACACCTGTGCCTTATAAATGTACAAAAAAATGATTTTAAAATTTGGTGGGTGCGGCTTATAGTCAAGTCTGAAAAGTTTGGTATTTGTTTTGACCGCTCCAAATGAACTGAAAATTTTAATCAAGCTAAAAATACCACATCCTTTTGCTTAACACTACACAGTCCTCTTTAGTAGCAGCACAACATTGGAATCACACTAACTGTTATTATGAGCAATGAGGGCTTGCGTTCAAAAACAGCAACGTCGAATTGACGTGTTTTGAAAATATCTAGAATTTCTGAGCATACTTGAATGCAAATTGTACTTCCGCATTAAAAGTTACAATGTGAGCGATAAAAAATATCCACTCATTGTTTTTTGTTTGTATTTTTGTTTATTCAGACCACACATACATGCTTAAGAGAAGATGTTGTGATGTTTGGAATGTGAGTAGGGAAAGTACCCTCGTGGTAAAGGATTGACGTGTTTAAAGACTCGTAGAGATAAATAGATATATATCTCTATATATCTATCTATATCTATATCTATATATATGATGTTGGAATTGCACTTCTGTTGATATGTTCAAGTCAGAATAAAGTTAGAAAAGAGTATCAGATTTTGTGTGACTTTGTGGTGGCGCTAAATTGCGCCCGTTTGCTGTTACGACAGAGAGGTGTGGCTTGCCATGGTGCACATGCGTTAAATCTGCTAAAATGAACATATTTAATTTGTTTCTTTTGTTATTTAGTTTTAAAAACAATGTATTTATGTACTACTTTGGATGAGTCTAAAAATGCCTGTAGATTTAGGATTAAAATAATTTCATGCACAATTAACATTTGCTCACCCTGAAGGCCAAATGGTTTCATTATGCAGGACACAGATCTGGTGCATTTTACGACCGCAGTCGATACATTCCACAAGCCTGAGCAAAGATAAAAAGCAACATGCATAAAAGAAATTCATCCCAAGTTACATAGCTGCTGAATAATAGAAGCAAACCAAATACTGCTCAGCTTAATTTTGAGCTAATAACAATTATAACTGCTAAAGAATTAACAAAGAGACTTACAACTCTGGGTCAAGAGTGTCATTCTTCTTTCGCTGGAATTGGTCTTTGTTGATAGACCTATCAAAGAGATCACGAGACTTAATGTTAAGCACCATCTTGTGCCGACTGCAAATTATAAACATAGAGCAAGGGCAGAAAATACATACAAAAGGCACTCGCATAGCGTATAAAATCAGTGAAGTCAAGAACAAGAGTGAAATTCCATATGTAGTCCGACATACTATACATTTTATCTATAAGCATGTGAAAAGTGTGACAAGGATCTTAGACCACATACATTACAAAACTAAAACAAGGCCTCGATTAAAATTTTTTGGATAATTAGGGGTGTTGAAAGACACTCAGTTCGCCGGACGAGATGATACGAGATTGGGTCTACAGGAACAAGACGAGACTTGAACATTACTTTTAAGAAAAGTACAATAAGAAAATATGACATGATTTCTACTACGCTACTCTTTTCTGTACTCTATATGCTACCATCCCCACCTCCAACCACCGAGACGAAGACAGTGTGGCTGACAAAAGGGCTCGCTCTGTTCATGCCGTTCTATGGAACAAACGTGTCAAGGTGCTAAAACCAATGCACAGAGTGAACTCTCTTCCTGCCTGTTTGGAGGCCGGAGACGAGGGAAACAGACCAGTATGCACACGGCATTGAAGTGAGGTGGGCTAAATTATTGATTCCTTTTCATTTATTTTTTGATTAATTTATTATCATTGCAGGCTTAGTGCACACAAGCCATTTATTTTCGGAACAAGAAATCTTGTTGCGTTTTAATATTGCAACTTCTTGAGTCACCCCCCTTAAAATTTGCAGATACTAAAAAGCAACGCACGCAAGATTTGTTTTACATTTAAGAACTTTTAGGCATTGGTACGATTATATGCTTCTTCTTAATGCACAAGTACCTTGACCACAATCAGCACAGAACTTTTTTTGAGAAAGGAAAGAAACTCACGTTTGAGGCTGGGAGGGGTCGTCACCCAGGGAGACACTCTCGCCCTGGATTTCGTTGAAACACTTCTCACAGAAGTGGTACCTGTCAGCAAGAAGCCCATATTTTGGTGAACTACACCGTTCGCCATCAGCACAGCCAATCATAGAGAGGGCACGGAGAAGCAGCCGCCAATCAGGGCAGGGCAGGCCAGGGGGCGCACACAGGAGGAGGCAGAGGGCAAGGAAGGTCGTCGCCAGCAGCCAATCGTGATGCAGGAGTGTTGTGTGGGCAGGTGTTTTGATTTTGAGCAGTAAATTTCGTAGTGGATGATTGGTCACACCAAAGCAGGCCAATGCAGACATCACAAGCGTTAAAAAAGGGGAGGGAGAGAAGGGAGGGGGAGGGAGATGGAGAGGTCAAAATGAACATTAAAAAAAGCGTTACAGATCAGACAGAGACAATGAATGGATGGGGGGGAAGTGGGGGATGAAGGAACAGAATGTGAATAACAACCAACAGAGAACAGAGAGCCAAGGCAAAGCAAAGATTAGCGTCAGACGTTCAGTGGTAAACAACATTACAGCAACATGAGACCACTAGGAGCTGTGGAGGAGGAAAGGGCACAGTCTCCAAAACATGAAAGGGGAAGTATTATGGTCAAGCAACAAAGACCCATCATCCTTTCACTTCATTTATAAAGTGGGAACCGGTCCTCTGATGGTGGCAAAAGTCACTGCCCCGCTCAGAGTGTGAGCGTGCACGCTTACTCAGCGGGGGAAACAACAAATGGAATTAGTAGCTGACAAGTCGGAAGCCCACTTTATATATGAAAACACAATGACAATCAAAAATGGTGAGCTATGTTGATGGGGATGGTGCCGGGGTGATATTTAATGCCAAATTAACTCATTTGTGATTGCACCACTTCATTGATAATAAGATGCAGGAAATTGTGTTAGTGTTCAAATTACCAAAAAAAAATAAAAAACCAGAGTGATTTTACTGTATGAATTATTGCAGCATAATGTCACTAGTGTTTTCTAAAAGTCCACTGTGAAACTGATCTGTGTGGTTATGTTCCAATGAGTCGACAGCCCTTACCTGTTCTGGTAGCTAAAATAAGCAGCATCACGCTGGATGGTGCATAATTGTTTTCCATAGCAGCAAAGCGTTTGGGGGGAAAACTCAAACTGGAAAAGGCAATAAAAAAGTGACATTGTTATATTCATCACCGACTACAACTGAAAAGATTAATCCATCTTTAAAACGGCCTCACCTTCCTCCCACAGCAGTATCCTAAGCCTTGCATGACAGGATCGATTTCCGTCTCAAACACCTCAGCCAGCTTGGAGCAGTACTTGTAGACGCGTGATGTCTTGCGGTTGTACAACCAGGCGTTGTTGAACATCAGCCAGATATCCTCCACGTACTGCCACGGCTCTTGGTATTGCCCCGTGTCCAGTTTGCGCTTGATGGTTGACAGGTCCATAGGGTTCTTCACAATGTCAAAGTAGTCCTGGTTTGGAGAAGGCGTCGGTCGAATTCAAAAGTCAAGTTGAGGTTAAAAAAAAAAAAAAAAAAGGAATCGAGTGGGTTGAAAGTAGGGTGGGATGAGAGGCAGGAGGGTTTGGTTGTCCAAGAGGCCACGATGAGAGAGATGTGGAATAAGTGCGTCATCCATGGCGTCAGGGGTTGAAGTTGGACCAGAGTAGGGAGAGAAGAGGGTGCAGGGGGGACAATGTTGTTGAGCACTGCAGAAAAGAGGGTTTGTACGCAAACAGAGACGTGACAATTTTGGCCCTCGAGTTCTTTGCTTTGCACCCTGATGTTTAAAATGCTAGGACCGACTAAGAAGAGGCCACATAAAAGGTCTGGCCTATTGATATTATATTTTTGTCAAGGTTGGCTGCATATTTTTATTTTTTAAATATATTTTTGCAACCATCTCCTGCCATGAGATAAGAGATAAGATAAGAGTTACATTTTGAATGTACTCCTAGCAGACTGAAAACCCACATAGCTTTCAGGGATTCAAAGTGACCGGGGTGCAAAACTTAGAACTTAACAGAGCCAACAGTCAGAAGCTGAAACAGCTCTTAACTTTTTTTTTTTTGGCAACATAAATCGACCTTAACAGTGCCAGCAGCATGAGTGGCAGCATGGTGGCATAGGTCACGCCAACTGGGCTGAGGTGAGGCAAATACAGAGATGGGATTCCAAGCTGTGTCATTTATAACGAAAGGGTTTTTTTTTTGTTGGAAATGCAATAAAGGGGTAGACTTTTCAAATAAGAAATATTGACAATACTTGCGCATTCCCACATTACCGACTGTTTTTAACAACTATGTTACAGATACATAGCCACGCAACTTTAGTAGCAATTTGCAAATGGCGCCTGAGTTGGTAGAAATTATTAATTACTTTATTAATTTAATAGTCATGCGCAAGAGAAAGGTGCAGAGTCAATATTACGATAATTAACTGCCCCACCTCAACATGCTGCCTACTAACACTTCTACTGGTGAGGAACTGAACTAGAAAGCAAGCGATGATGCACAAGGATGAAAGACAAGTTCTGATTCACACTAAAACCTAAAAACAAAATTGATCAATGTCCGATGAGTTAAAGTGATAAACAAAAGCAATTAGATTATGAACTTCAAACTGTTTGAACAGAAGGACGTCGTTTCACAAACACATCAATTGTGTGTTAGGAAAGACAGGCTTTAAGTAACTGATTATTGGATGATTTGGTCATGTGACATACAGGGTTATTTGCACCAACAGCTGGGTGAACTCACTCTCAGTGTAACAGTGGTCACCATAAAAGATGTGCCTTGTATTAGTTACCGTAATCAAATGTTCATAAGAGTAATTGCTTTGATTTGATCTTAACCTGACATGCAATGACACTGTATAGAGACTATGTCAATAAAAACACATTATGGCTATCCAATAGCTATGACAAATGAATGCTTGAATGATAAAAATGAAACAAACAAAAAATATCTACAGTTTTAGAGGAGTTGAAGCAAAATGGCAGCCAGTGCAGTCCCTTACCAGGTTAGTTTTGTTACTAGTTCGAATACGTACGGGTATTCCCAGTAACTGGGGGTCCACCGGCTGACGAAAGGGGAGAGACTCGGGGTCCTGCCGGTACAAAGCCTCCAAGGTGGGCATCAGAGCCTGACGTAGCTCCTCCGGCTTAAAGGCTGGGCCGGAGAGAGCGGGAGCAACGGAGGATAGCAGAGAAAGGGGAGAGGAAAAATGAGTCGTAAGAACAAGAGAGCCGAGATAAGAATGCTGTGGCTGAAAGGATTAAGTTACAGGATAAATGCCTTCGCTGACACGTGAGCGTTCCCTCAACTCATTCATGTTATGTAATAAATGTTCGCAGTCAACAGAGTGAAAAATAACACCTGCAGACTTACTTTTCTTCTTGCTCTGAATGCTGGCTGGGGAGGTTGTGGACTCAGACGCCTCATCTTGCTCTTTGGGCTCTTTTTTCACCTCCGGCTTCTTATCTTCACCAGTTTCAACAAATGCTGAGGATGAAGATGTGTCCATGGCCTCTGCTTTACACCCGTCTCCAGATAAATGCTCTTTCTTTACCTGATAGAAAGACTAGATTTATTAAGAAGCCCACTTGGATTTTTGAGGATTAGGTACATTCTTACCTCAACCTTCTCCTCCAGTTTAACGCCAGGCTCAACTTTGACTGTCTTTCCAAGAGACTTGCCCTCCTCTTGGGTTTCCGCTCCTTCCTCCTCTTCCTCATCCTCCTGCTTTTTCACTTCCATTTTGACATCCTCTTGGCTGGGAGCAGGACCTTCCAGCGGGGCAAGTTGGGAGCTTGGATTAGTACCGCTGCTGACTGAAGCTGGAGAAGATACCTGCCCGTCTGCTGGTACAGGGGGCTTTGGAGATCCCTGAATGAGGTTAACAGATGAGGTAAATGATTAGGGAGCAAAGTCAGTGTGTGTAGAGTAAAAAGCTAAAGTAGTGAAATCAGAAGGCAGAACTTACTGGGGTCTGTGGCAGCTGCATTGGCATATGTGCGTTCTGGATAGGCACCAAGGAAGCCTGACCTGCCTGGGAGCCAGAGGTAGTCCCGCTCCCAAGTGTCTGCTGTGGAAGCTGATTAGCCTTCTCAGAGTTCTGCAGTTGCCCTGATAGTTGTTGCGACTGCGGTTGAGATGCTTGCTGTTGGTGCTGAGGAGGCAACTGGGGCGTACTCGGGTTCTGCGGCTGTGGCGTCTGAGAACGAGGTAAGGTTGAAGCTGTCTGATGAGGTTGAGGCGTTAAGCTGCGTGCTGGTGAGGGAGAGTTTGTTCGCATGGGTGGGCAGTGAGGAAATGAGTTGGAGGATGGAGGCAAGTTGGGCAGAGGCCCCGCACCACCGACACCACCAGTTCCCAGGGAACCTCCAGAGGCTGCAGAGCCCGGGGCAGGCGTGGCAGACTGTGCCGAAGGGCTGCCGGCTGGTAGGGAAGGCGGTGTTGACATCTGGTTTTGCTAAAGAAGAAACAAAGATTAAGAAGAGTGAAACAAAAGATGGCATAAAATTTTGCTTCCCCTTCGTGTGCATTTGAGAAATGTTCTTGAATGTGTTTACAACTCATATTTATGCAACCCAATGAGCTCTGTTGCTGAATCTTTACCAGCGGCACAGCAGCCTGTGATCCTGGCTGGTTCACGCCGACAGGGCCAGAGCCAAGCCCAGGACTAGACCCAGGAAACTGGCCTGGTGGGAGGTACTGGTTCTGTAGCTGTGTGGCATTTGGCTGGCCCATCCTTGCTGAGCCCATACCCATCTGTAAAAGGAGACAACAAAAGACAATGTTGGATACACTACTCTTTCATCCAAACAGTAAAACATTATCAGGATCTCCCATTTCACATCCATACTGGAAAAAGGTACAGGACATGAAAAATACAGCTAAACACAAGAAGCCCGCTCTATTATGAACTAACAGGTTTATAGTTATGTTTTGATTCCTCAAAAATCAAAACATTTTGCACTTGTTATAAAAAAGTTATTGTTAATACATTTTTAGAATCTTTTAGTCGTATTTATGACAGTTCCAATGACTGGATCTGACACTTTAAGACTTTTTAAGAACCTGCAGATACTCTCATTATTATTTAGTGTGAGACAGTCACATGATTTCATCCCCAACTATGCATAAATTATGTATGCATATCTTACATCAATCACAGCAAATATGGCATTTTGTCAGTTTGGTATCAAACCAAAACGATTTTAGATGCAGGGATACAAACCTGGTTCATTGGAGCATTAAGAGGAAGAGGAGGTGTTGACCTTTGACCCACTGACTGCATCCCCATCTGACCAAACTGGTTCATTCCTGAACACAAGGTGGGGGGATAAATGTGAGCTCAAACATAAAGAGAAAAAAAGAGGAGGAGGGGGATAGACAACAAAAAGAAGAGCACAACCTGAGTCCAAATTAACACATGTTAAAAAAAACTGTCAGTCCGTTCAAGTAGATCTTTTTGTGGTTTTGATAATAATAGAGAATTCCCCAAGTATCATTAGAATCCAGGAATTCAACATCTTTTGATTAGAACCCAACACTGGATTAAGCTGAAGTTTCCTTGTTATCTAGCTGCTTTGTGTCTTTGTAATTAAACGTTCAAGAGACCCACCTGCTGGGTTCTGCATCCTGTTGGCCATCTGATTTGGTCCTGCAGGTCGGATCATGGATGGATCAGCATGAGGACCATCTGATAGGTTACATGGACGCCCTTGCATTAGTTTATAAATTAGTAATAGAATCCATATCTACTGCATCTCCGATATGGTTTCCTGGTGCAACTCACAACAAAAATTTTAGGAATAATAAAACACGGCATTAAAGTAACTGGATCCCCCAAATGTCCCCAACAGATCCTAATACACATGCAGTTATCAGGAAAGTCATCGCTATCACTCAGGACGCCAATCAACCCCTGCACCAAACATTCCAGCTGCTGCCATCAGGTCGTCATTTTCAAGTCCAGCTCGCACAAAAAATCAAATACGAAAAAGTCCCACTGCCAAAGAAACACAAATGAATTCCCCAGTTTTTATCCGTCAAAGAGCACTGCTGCATGCTGGGAACACAAAGTTTAGCTAGGATTGCAAGGTTTATAGTGTGTCTTTCTGTGTAAATATCCCATTTCAATGTGGACAGCTGTGGCTTATGGACAGTTTTTTTCTGTTTAGATTTGGTGGGTGCGACTTATATTCAGGTGTGCTCAAAACCCACCAACACAGGAGTATTTGAAAAGTAAAAGATAAATGTTTGCTTACTTGGTGGTTGCCCTGGGGCCATGGGGGGCTGACCCAGGCTGGGAGGGGGTCCCTGTGGGAAGCCTGGTGAAGTCAAGCCAGGTTGCCCAGGCATCATTCCCTGCTTTTGGAGACGTGTCCTCCTCTTCTCCTCAAGCTCCTTTTGGATCTTGTAAATCTTCTCTGCCAGGAGATGGTAGTATTCAGCCTTAAGAGGAGGGAGTAAAGATAAACAAGAGTGTTGCAGGTTTTCTTCCTGTGGTTTATAGTATTGGGTCCTTTATACATTTACTGGACACAAAATAAGTGGCAATGTCTTACCCTACTGTTGGCTGACTCGTACATGTCCCCCTCTACTTTTCGAGCATACGCCACCAAATTTTCCATCCGCCGGTCCTTCAGTGCAGCAGGGTCTGGAGTTGGAAAGATGGCCTGCACCCTGCTCACACAAACATTCCAATTTTGACTTCCCTCACGTTTTAAAAGACAGCAGAAATACTAATGTTATGAAATTCGTTATCACAACTGGTAATATAATATATATTCATTCATTCATTTTCTTAACCGCTTATCCTCATTAGGGTCGCGGGTATGCTGGAGCCTATCCCAGCTGACTTTGGGCGGGAGGCAGGGTACACCCTGGACTGGTCACCAGTCAATCACAAGGCACATCACGTATAGACAAAAACATTCACACCTATGGTCAATTTGGAGTCGCCAATTACTAGAGTGCAAACACAAATCGAATTCAGAAGATGCATTCAAAGAGTATGTAGAATTCTAAACTGGTCACTGGGTGTCAGTAATGTTACTGTGGTTTTCAGTGAGTGAGTCATTCGAGCATTAGACTTCATCACTGGAACATGGTTTTATTGTAGGTTTGAATTATCTCACAACTTAATAAGCATATTGATAACACAGGCTCCAAGCTCTAAACATCCCATTATCCACATTTAAACACGTGTATTGCAACATATAGAAGCATGAGTATTATTTATGTCTTACTTTCTCAGATTATGTCTACTAAATGGGATAATACAAGTGTACGAGTGACTATAGGGGTATTATTTAATGTCTAGCGGGCTCTAATGTTAAAAAAGCAAAACATATTTAGACAGTTGTAAACAGGTTTTCTAACTAGGAAAATATTTGCTGAAATCCACTTAAGACGGTTGAACCCATCAACCACGATAAATGAGGGATTACTGTACTATCATTTCTTTAGAAAAAGAAAGAGCAGTTTGAAAGCTCAGCAGACTCACAGCTTGTGAACAAGGTGGTTGCGGAGGTCTTGTGTGATGTCCTCGTGCCAAGACTTCCTCATGGCTGCAGAAGGAGGTGCTGCAGTAGGCATAGACCCCAGGTTTCCCACACTGTCATTCAACAAACTGTGGTGAAAGCCAAAGCGGAATGGAGAATTTACAAAATTTGGTATGTTAAGCATTCATTCCTTCCATGTCAGATAGTCCCACCTCTGCGTGTTCATGCTGTTTTGCAGCATGGCATCTGGTAGAAGGGACGTCTGATGGTTAGGGGCCTGCACTCCACCATTCACACCCATAGAGTTTCCTCCTGGATATAAATATTTTAAAAACATGCCTTTTAAATTTATAGAAGTCAATCAGACTAATTGTTTTTAAATACAGGAAAAATAATACATGTGTATATAAAATGTATATAAAAACACCAACCCATGGCATTCAGATTCCGCATTCCAGGTTGCCCCTGCAGTCCCTGGTTTGGAATGTTGGCCTGAGATGGCTGTTGTTGCATCTGGTTGCCTTGGTAAGTAAGGCCAAGAGCAGCATAGGCCCGTTCTATGGAGCTGGGATCAATCTGATTTGGTGGGTTCAAGTTTGGAGCATTTGACTGTCCACCTGATACCCCTGACCCCAAAGAGGTCACCAAACCCAGCCCTGCGCTGCTGACAAGAGCTGTGAAGAAGGCAAAAAAGAAAGGAGGCACGACTGTTTTTATTAGGTGATGTAGGAGCTAATCAATGTATATAGCCTTTCAATTCTAAAAAAAAATGTACATTACTACATGCTGACATTAAGAGGAATACTCACATTGCTGGTTCCTCTTGTCTCCAGCGTTTTTCAAGGGCAGGCATACAGGACAGTCATGTCGCGTGCAGTTCTTCCAATGAGAGATGATCTGTCTTGATGAGGCACAATGCGCCACTGAGGGGAAAAAGACAAATTGAGAAAAATGTACACAAAGGAAATGACTACGCAATGTTTTGGAAACAATTACCGCAACAACAACAAAAAAAAAGAAGGTACTCAAACACACAATGACACCATTGATTTGAACAGCATTCAGTAAGCAAAATGTGGACTCAGTGTTCATCATGTAACTTAGGAAATGGCATTAAGTTTAATGAACTCACCCTGGCAGGACTTGCCAGCCTGGCAATGAGTCATGTGGTTAAGTACGTTCTTCATGGTGCGACAGTGAGGCAAGTTGCACTGCCGCACTTCCCCATTGGCCTGCTCCCGTCGTTGGCACTTGTGTGCGTGGAGCAAGAGGACCAGCTGCTGTTGAATCAGCTTACGCTTCTCCGGGTCTGCTGTAGGGGGCGCTGAGCAGGGGCCTGCCCCTACAGCACCTAGTCCAACTTGAGCCGCTCCCACCGTTGCTGCTGCTGCTCCACCAACTGATACACCACCGATGCCTCCAGGTTGCTGCTGCTGATGGGGGTTCTGGAGACAGAGAGATTGCTGACATCTTTAAGAAGGGGGAGTGGGACAAATGCCTGAGAATTTTGCCACCTATTATGAATCTGAATTGCAGTGGAAGGGTAGCATGAAGATTTTTAAGCTTGCACGCAAGAACAACCACCTGAGATGTACAGGCATTAAAAAAGGCTAAAGGGCCAGCAAGGCCTTCCTCTGCTGGCCTAATCACCGCCAAAAATGTACATCTTAATCTTTGGTCAAAGTTCATACTGTCTTTTAAGGTTCTTATTGTAAGACAAGGTAGCTTGTTTACCTGCTTGACATGTTTTGACTACTTCTTGTATTCATCGTCAGAAGCGTAGCAGGTAAACAAGCTCCTCTGTTTTACAAAAAAAAACTTAAAAACAGCAACAACCATTTACATCTTAAATTCTAGTATTTGTAAATTACATTGTATTAATTTATTCTCAACTAGCGTCTCTTGGCTGCACTGCTTCCAGTACATGTATGATTATTTTTCCCCCCTCGGGTTCTATGTGTTGCCAGGTCAATGTAATCCGCCCAGGCCCTGGCCCAGTGTCACTCAAACTATGAGCAATGGGGTTGTTTCTTTAACCAAACAAGAGTTATTCACCTCACATGACCAGCATAAAGGCATACCGTCAAGTCAGCATTTTCCCGCTCTTTAATTGGTTGATGTCTAAAACACTATTTATTTATGTGGTGCTCTTGACCGACTCATCACATGAACACCGCAGCGCTTAACTCTGCACCTGTTCCAACACAAAAAAGGGAGGTTTTTTTTCTTTTCAATTTAATCTTTTAATACAAGTTTCCAATTCCACTGGAAGTCTTCCAGACCAGTGCTTACAGGTGATTGCTGAGTGTGATGTATTCAATTACATTTGTGTCTTGTCTACATCTACATTCATATTGATTCTAAACTGTTTATATAATGTTTTAGTTTGTAGTAGGGTTAACTGGGGTTGTTGCTTAGGTATTTCTTCAGAATTATGTAATGTAACACATTGTTATGTTGCGTTTTTGTATATTATTGATAGTTTGTATAACTGAGCTGTTATAATTGTGGTATTACAAGATGGATTTGGTCATTTAAGTCCCCGATGATGGCCCACGTACGTATCCCTGCACTTTGTCCACCACCGGTGAAAAGACTGCACTACAGTATCATACATTCGTGAGGAGAATAAAAACTCTGGCACAGAAAACGTCTTCTTAAGAATGGTCGGCTCACCAGCTACACTCTAAAATAGATTGTTTTGTCTTTGGGAGTAAGTGAGCTTGGAGGAAAGCACGTCATGTAAAACGCCAGCCCCAACAGCTACTACTACGATTAAAATAAAGCACATCCTGCTGGGATGAAGACCTGCACACGATCCATCACCAGATCTTGACAGTGTAATCACAGTACACTCAAAGCCTTTTGCTCTGGTCTTGATCATGATACGTTTCAGGTACAATCAAGTCGTCATGAGACTTTTGACTAGTGTGTATGCTATCTCAGCTACAGTATGTGAGAGACGGAGTGCACCCGCGATGGATCAACAGGGTTGGCACATATAGACACACAGCTAGGCATCACCGGAGTAATTTAGCCTTTTTATTTACAAACTAAAAAAAAAAAAAAACTCTTACCATTCCAGGCATGCCTTGACCCGCTGGAACCTTCTTATCCATGTTGAACTGGCTGGCCATGTTGTTGGGCATTCCAGCCTTATTCTGGAGTTGTGGGCTCAGCCCTGCTCCAGGCAGGCCCTGACCAGCAGACTGACCGTATGGACCGCCATAGGGGCCCGCATTGGCCATCATATTCATCTGTGGAAGGGGGGTAGAAAAGGTAGGTATTAGAAAAGCCTAAAGCAAATGCAAAATACAAATGTTGGTAGAGTAATCAATATAACTAATTTGACTTTTTGTCAGAGGAATATTAATACCACAATTGAAACAGATGAAAGGAAGACTGCTTCGTCAGCATCTGGACAAATTAAGCAAATCCATAGCTGAGTGCAATAAGGATGATCAAATGTGAAATAATATTTAAAGTGTTCCACTGAACTGAGTGAGCAGCAACATCCAATATCTGACATTTTTAGCGTCCGATCCAGCAAAACAAATCCTATATTCTGACAAAGACGCTTTAAGTTGTTTTGCGTGTCTCGTCTTTCTCTTTTTTTCCCTTATTATTTATAGAATCACTCCGCTCATGTGGGATATTCATAAGCAAGGTTAGCCAGCAACACCACAAAGTGACTTGAGATACAGCAGTGAGTTGAACACCACCACAAGCACCGCCGTACTTTAGACGAGCAACCGAAGCTTCACTTAGGCCGGAAAATATATCTTTATTTGATCAGAAACCTTTCGTGATTTAGCAGTAGTAGAAGCAGTACTTCCTTATGCGACATGTAGGAGGTCTAAATCACATTATTGTCTAATGTGTCCTAAGAAATGTGAAAAATTCTCACGTTATTAAACCTTAGTTAAGAGGACATGAGGTTATTGACACACAGTTGGTGGTGATGCGCATAACACGCACGGCCAATTATATTGATGAACAGATGCGTTATAATGTGCAACCGTCTGTATGAGGTGTGTTAAACAGAATGATGATACAATATACTGTAATGACAAACTACACATCCCAGTATAATGTCTTTGGGAGGGCAAACGGGTAGCTCCACTTCTATCTTGAATGAATGTATGGGAAACACAGGCCGATCCATCAACATCAAGTGTGTTTACCTTGTTCAGTGCTCCCGGTTGCTGTGGTCGTATCCCTGGCTGACCCCCAGGCCCCATTTGCTGACCCTGCTGCTGTTGCTGTAGTGTTTCTGCTAAAAGATTACCATTGTTACCCATGCCTGCACTGCCCGGGTAACCCATTCTTGATGAGCCATTCACTACATGACCCGCCATCAAGCCTTGCTGATGCTGTCCACTGTTGCCCTTCTGGGCACCCATCATAGCAGTTGCCCGATTGAGCGACGCCACCCCTCCAACCATCCCAACCTGCTGCATTAGTCCGGGTGGGTGCTGCTGGCCCATGCCTTGAGGTGCACCGGGCGAAATGCCGACACCTCCCATCATGCCCATGGAAGCCCCGGGTCCTGTGCTGTTGGAGGCGGGCCCCCCCTGCTGTGCTGGTGCACCAGTACGCAAAAGTTCAGACAACTGTTTGTGTTTTGCAGCAGCATCCTGGCCTCCTCCCACACCAATCCCTCCAAGGCTGGTATGGAGTTGGTTGATGTCCCCTCCATTGGTCAGGCCCAGGTCTGAGGAACTGATGAGCTCGTCTGGGAGGTCATGCTCAAGGTCGAAGAGTGAACCAAAATCTAGAAGAATAACAAATCACACTTTACCAAGCAGCAAAACCAAACAGCTCTCCAGTTGTTTCCCAAACAAACAATTTGTTGAAAACTGTGTGAGTCTTTTGCATTACTCAACCAAAACCTGCCTGGACTCTGTTTCATTTCTGATCATCAGTTTGTGGACACGCCACTCCGAAAAAGGCGGGTGAAACAACTGAATGAATGCGAAGGGCACGCTACATTGTTCAGGTGTGTGTATTGCAGCTACTGTGATACAAACTGGAGAAATTTAATGCAAAAATGGACCATGGATTCAGGAAATATGGCAAGATGCTCAATGTAATAAAAACACAAAATCAAATACTCAATAAGCTTGAAATGCAAATCATGTTGACTTTGACAGCATGCTGAGACGGCTCAGCAAAACCTGTAATAATGCACGACAATTATAAAGTTGATTAAAGTTTACCAAGTACCTTGGCATCCAATAAGCAGCATGCGTTATTACTGAAATACTGATTATTCCAACTTCACCCAAAAAGTTTTTGTTACAATATGATGCATCAACACAGGAGAAAGGTGTGTCCACGTTTAAAATGGTATCAAGTGATTCATTTGGCGATCCAAAAGTGTCCGCGCGCCGTGATAGTGAGAGGCTACCAAGTGATTCAAGGAGAGATTATTTTGAAAAGACAAGCGCTTCGGCGGCGCATTGCCACTGCGCACTCAAGACAATGGAGGCAGAAGCAGAAGGGCATTGTCGCGAAAACAAAAGTGAAAACCACTTGGATTTAAGACCTAAAACGAGACCGTGTCAAGTGCTCGGAGATTCTTTCAGAGCTCCAACAATAAAAATCAGTCGAGGTATTACGTTGGCTGGGGTCTGCGTGCGCTTTTGCACAACTTCAATCAAGTGTCGAACAATGGCTAGCTGCTTTACGACAATTGCAGGCTAACCCCGTGTGTGTCCTCGCAGCTAACAACACGTCCAGCCCGTTAGCTGCACGGTGGCGTGTCTTTTGTTGCACGGTGGCGATTGTGCAGGACAAACAATCCATTGAACTTAACACTGTAGCGCAAACACACGCTCGGTTGTTGAGTTTGTTTAGCTAGCCGGCTAACTAGTGCAGTTGAGCCGGCTGCAGTGGTTTCAAGCTAGCCAGCTAGCCCCTTCTAGAAGCGTCGCTTTCCCGCAAATGTGTTTAAATGGCCGTTTGGCTCACTTCTCCCACGGGAAGCTCGTGTTGTGTGTTTTGTTTTTGTATCGCACGGCTGCGTTTTGCTCACTTTTTAACGCAGAAAGTAAACTTTGACGACGAGCGCAGCAACTCGACTCACCCCATTGTTTGGGGGGTGAATCCTGCAGTCGTTAGCTTGTTAGCGCGTCGATGCTAACGCTTCAAAACATCCCCGGTAGAAAAGTTGGTCGCGTCGTCAGCCACACTTGCGTTTCTCTCTTGCAGCACGCACTTTAGAGGCGAACGTCGTTGAAAAGGGGAGCCGTGTGCGTGGCCAAGCCGTGCAACTCTGTAGGGGTCGCAACATTCCCAATATGCGTCTTTTTATTGCTCCAAGTAAACAACAAAACATGCAAAATATGTAGCTACGTACCATTTCCATCACTTGCAGATACAGAAAGGGCTGGGGAGGACAGCTTGGGCCTCTTGGCTGAAGGCGGGCCGGACTCCAAGACATTATCGGCCATATTTTTTCACAAATTAAAAAAAAAAAAAAGTTTTAGATCCACAGAGGCCTTCTGATCCGAATTGCTTGTGATCGTCCCCCCACCGCTTGGGGGACGGGAGGGGAGAAGACGGCGATGTTGGGAGTGTTCCACGGCTCCTCGCTTTATTCCCGTGTGCGGAGAGACCAGTCCCCCCTCCCCTGACGGAGAGTTTGTTTCCTCGCAGATTTGAAGAGAAGGAGGTGGGAAGGTGGAGTCGGCGTGCGGCCCGCTGACAACCTCATGGATCCTCGGCTGCAACACAACAATTGCCCCGGGATCTGTCCCCCGTGTGCTCAGTCTTATCCGCCATAGTGGGCGATGCAAATCCTGTATATCAAGTTTGGGAAAACTCCAAACGGAACCCCCACCCCCCACCCCCAAAACGCTTAAACGAGGAAAAACTTTTTTTGAGAAGTCTCATGCAACGCTGGGAGAACCCTCAGAACCCCGGACACACTTTGCTGCAGATCCCCGGTGGAAAACGGCAATCAACTGGTGCCTGCATGTTTGAAGCGTAACACCGAGAAGGAAACCGGACGAACGTGCGAAAGCACGCATCGGAATTAGAACGCTCATCGGTGCGCGATCACGCAAAAGGCACTGCGTCCACAAGAACGGGCTCGTTTATTGCACGGCGCCAATTGGCTGAGCGTCAAACGAGCAGAGAAACTTGTCCGAATCAAAAACAAACAAACGCATGCACTCGGGGGGCAACGAGGCGCTAATTGCCAATCAGACCCATCCAATCAGTCTTTTGAACAGACGACCGAATGCACTGAACTTGTAAGGTTGGCGTAACACTCACTGATCGTGGAAAGGTCTTGCTGCTCCGCCGGAAGAGATGTTTAAAAAAAAAAAGGAAAAAAAAGACAATTATGGCTATTTCAGAAGATTAGCTCCACGTCGGTACAACAATGCACCCCCCACTCTTAAAATATTCCCTCATTGACTCTTTGTGATGGAGAGTGCCCCCCTTCTCTTTAAACCAGCCTTTCTTTCCACCTCTCCCTTCTGCCCGGCAGCAATTTATTTATATAATTGTCTATATGGGCTCTTTCCTTCCTCCGCGACGCACACATTATTATTTTTCATGTTTATGTAGCACCCTTTTCCGCAATGGTTGTGCTATGGAGCTCTCTTCCGCGTCTCCGCTCCACGAAACACCCCCTTCCTTGGATTTTTCACACTATTTCCTCCTCACGCCTTCATTTCTATCACCGACTCCCGTTTCCTCTCCACAGCCGCCTTTTCTTTTCCGGTGCCGTCCTCTTCTCCCCCCCTCTCTCTCTCGGTAAGACGGACAGGGATTTCGCCAGGTTCTCTTCCAGCCGGCGGGTTAGCGAGCGGCTGTCGCGGGTCGCCGGAGTCGCTCCTTTACCTCGGTTATCTCCTCCGCTCGGACGGTCAGTCCGCACAAACAAAATGGCGGCTTGTTGTTTCTACTCCTCTGATGCGGGGGGAGGGATGGAGGTACAGCAACATTAGGCGTGAAGGGGAGGATGGTGGGAGGAAGTCTTCGGAGGTGTTCGTGACTTTCCGGAAACGCTCGGGGTGCTCGGGATGGCACGCTCGATTCAAATACCGTCCACAGACGTGTCCGCACACAGAAAGAATCAAAGGATTCTGGACCCACTTTGATTTTTTTTAAAAAGGCAAAAAATAGTTATATATGAATATATACAGAATGTGTTTAAAGACAAAGCTTTGTGTTATTATTAGTTATTAGCATCAACAGTTTCANGGAAGTCTTCCAGACCAGTGCTTACAGGTGATTGCTGAGTGTGATGTATTCAATTACATTTGTGTCTTGTCTACATCTACATTCATATTGATTCTTAACTGTTTATATAATGTTTTAGTTTGTAGTAGGGTTAACTGGGGTTGTTGCTTAGGTATTTCTTCAGAATTATGTCATGTAACACATTGTTATGTTGCGTTTTTGTATATTATTGATAGTTTGTATGACTGAGCTGTTATAATTGTGGTATTACAAGATGGATTTGGTCATTTAAGTCCCCGATGATGGCCCACGTACGTATCCCTGCATTTTGTCCACCACCGGTGAAAAGACTGCACTACAGTATCATACATTCGTGAGGAGAATAAAAACTCTGGCACAGAAAACGTCTTCTTAAGAATGGTCGGCTCACCAGCTACACTCTAAAATAGATTGTTTTGTCTTTGGGAGTAAGTGAGCTTGGAGGAAAGCACGTCATGTAAAACGCCAGCCCCAACAGCTACTACTACGATTAAAATAAAGCACATCCTGCTGGGATGAAGACCTGCACACGATCCATCACCAGATCTTGACAGTGTAATCACAGTACACTCAAAGCCTTTTGCTCTGGTCTTGATCATGATACGTTTCAGGTACAATCAAGTCGTCATGAGACTTTTGACTAGTGTGTATGCTATCTCAGCTACAGTATGTGAGAGACGGAGTGCACCCGCGATGGATCAACAGGGTTGGCACATATAGACACACAGCTAGGCATCACCGGAGTAATTTAGCCTTTTTATTTACAAACTAAAAAAAAAAAAAAACTCTTACCATTCCAGGCATGCCTTGACCCGCTGGAACCTTCTTATCCATGTTGAACTGGCTGGCCATGTTGTTGGGCATTCCAGCCTTATTCTGGAGTTGTGGGCTCAGCCCTGCTCCAGGCAGGCCCTGACCAGCAGACTGACCGTATGGACCGCCATAGGGGCCCGCATTGGCCATCATATTCATCTGTGGAAGGGGGGTAGAAAAGGTAGGTATTAGAAAAGCCTAAAGCAAATGCAAAATACAAATGTTGGTAGAGTAATCAATATAACTAATTTGACTTTTTGTCAGAGGAATATTAATACCACAATTGAAACAGATGAAAGGAAGACTGCTTCGTCAGCATCTGGACAAATTAAGCAAATCCATAGCTGAGTGCAATAAGGATGATCAAATGTGAAATAATATTTAAAGTGTTCCACTGAACTGAGTGAGCAGCAACATCCAATATCTGACATTTTTAGCGTCCGATCCAGCAAAACAAATCCTATATTCTGACAAAGACGCTTTAAGTTGTTTTGCGTGTCTCGTCTTTCTCTTTTTTTCCCTTATTATTTATAGAATCACTCCGCTCATGTGGGATATTCATAAGCAAGGTTAACCAGCAACACCACAAAGTGACTTGAGATACAGCAGTGAGTTGAACACCACCACAAGCACCGCCGTACTTTAGACGAGCAACCGAAGCTTCACGTAGGCCGGAAAATATATCTTTATTTGATCAGAAACCTTTCGTGATTTAGCAGTAGTACAAGCAGTACTTCCTTATGCGACATGGAGGTCTAGATCACATTATTGTCTAATGTGTCCTAAGAAATGTGAAAAATTCTCTCACGTTATTAAACCTTAGTTAAGAGGACATGAGGTTATTGACACACAGGTGGGGGTGATGCGCATAACACGCACGGCCAATTATATTGATGAACAGATGCGTTATAATGTGCAACCGTCTGTATGAGGTGTGTTAAGAAACAGAATGATGATACAATATACTGTAATGACAAACTACACATCCCAGTATAATGTCTTTGGGAGGGCAAACGGGTAGCTCCACTTCTATCTTGAATGAATGTATGGGAAACACAGGCCGATCCATCAACATCAAGTGTGTTTACCTTGTTCAGTGCTCCCGGTTGCTGTGGTCGTATCCCTGGCTGACCCCCAGGCCCCATTTGCTGACCCTGCTGCTGTTGCTGTAGTGTTTCTGCTAAAAGATTACCATTGTTACCCATGCCTGCACTGCCCGGGTAACCCATTCTTGATGAGCCATTCACTACATGACCCGCCATCAAGCCTTGCTGATGCTGTCCACTGTTGCCCTTCTGGGCACCCATCATAGCAGTTGCCCGATTGAGCGACGCCACCCCTCCAACCATCCCAACCTGCTGCATTAGTCCGGGTGGGTGCTGCTGGCCCATGCCTTGAGGTGCACCGGGCG
Source organism: Oostethus manadensis (assembly GCA_024372805.1). Classification (NCBI taxonomy): domain Eukaryota; kingdom Metazoa; phylum Chordata; class Actinopteri; order Syngnathiformes; family Syngnathidae; genus Oostethus; species Oostethus manadensis. The sequence continues at coordinate 146,239 of QODF01000128.1, forward strand.
AAATGCCGACACCTCCCATCATGCCCATGGAAGCCCCGGGTCCTGTGCTGTTGGAGGCGGGCCCCCCCTGCTGTGCTGGTGCACCAGTACGCAAAAGTTCAGACAACTGTTTGTGTTTTGCAGCAGCATCCTGGCCTCCTCCCACACCAATCCCTCCAAGGCTGGTATGGAGTTGGTTGATGTCCCCTCCATTGGTCAGGCCCAGGTCTGAGGAACTGATGAGCTCGTCTGGGAGGTCATGCTCAAGGTCGAAGAGTGAACCAAAATCTAGAAGAATAACAAATCACACTTTACCAAGCAGCAAAACCAAACAGCTCTCCAGTTGTTTCCCAAACAAACAATTTGTTGAAAACTGTGTGAGTCTTTTGCATTACTCAACCAAAACCTGCCTGGACTCTGTTTCATTTCTGATCATCAGTTTGTGGACACGCCACTCCGAAAAAGGCGGGTGAAACAACTGAATGAATGCGAAGGGCACGCTACATTGTTCAGGTGTGTGTATTGCAGCTACTGTGATACAAACTGGAGAAATTTAATGCAAAAATGGACCATGGATTCAGGAAATATGGCAAGATGCTCAATGTAATAAAAACACAAAATCAAATACTCAATAAGCTTGAAATGCAAATCATGTTGACTTTGACAGCATGCTGAGACGGCTCAGCAAAACCTGTAATAATGCACGACAATTATAAAGTTGATTAAAGTTTACCAAGTACCTTGGCATCCAATAAGCAGCATGCGTTATTACTGAAATACTGATTATTCCAACTTCACCCAAAAAGTTATTGTTACAATATGATGCATCAACACAGGAGAAAGGTGTGTCCACGTTTAAAATGGTATCAAGTGATTCATTTGGCGATCCAAAAGTGTCCGCGCGCCGTGATAGTGAGAGGCTACCAAGTGATTCAAGGAGAGATTGCTTATTTTGAAAAGACAAGCGCTTCGGCGGCGCATTGCCACTGCGCACTCAAGACAATGGAGGCAGAAGCAGAAGGGCATTGTCGCGAAAACAAAAGTGAAAACCACTTGGATTTAAGACCTAAAACGAGACCGTGTCAAGTGCTCGGAGATTCTTTCAGAGCTCCAACAATAAAAATCAGTCGAGGTATTACGTTGGCTGGGGTCTGCGTGCGCTTTTGCACAACTTCAATCAAGTGTCGAACAATGGCTAGCTGCTTTACGACAATTGCAGGCTAACCCCGTGTGTGTCCTCGCAGCTAACAACACGTCCAGCCCGTTAGCTGCACGGTGGCGTGTCTTTTGTTGCACGGTGGCGATTGTGCAGGACAAACAATCCATTGAACTTAACACTGTAGCGCAAACACACGCTCGGTTGTTGAGTTTGTTTAGCTAGCCGGCTAACTAGTGCAGTTGAGCCGGCTGCAGTGGTTTCAAGCTAGCCAGCTAGCCCCTTCTAGAAGCGTCGCTTTCCCGCAAATGTGTTTAAATGGCCGTTTGGCTCACTTCTCCCACGGGAAGCTCGTGTTGTGTGTTTTGTTTTTGTATCGCACGGCTGCGTTTTGCTCACTTTTTAACGCAGAAAGTAAACTTTGACGACGAGCGCAGCAACTCGACTCACCCCATTGTTTGGGGGGTGAATCCTGCAGTCGTTAGCTTGTTAGCGCGTCGATGCTAACGCTTCAAAACATCCCCGGTAGAAAAGTTGGTCGCGTCGTCAGCCACACTTGCGTTTCTCTCTTGCAGCACGCACTTTAGAGGCGAACGTCGTTGAAAAGGGGAGCCGTGTGCGTGGCCAAGCCGTGCAACTCTGTAGGGGTCGCAACATTCCCAATATGCGTCTTTTTATTGCTCCAAGTAAACAACAAAACATGCAAAATATGTAGCTACGTACCATTTCCATCACTTGCAGATACAGAAAGGGCTGGGGAGGACAGCTTGGGCCTCTTGGCTGAAGGCGGGCCGGACTCCAAGACATTATCGGCCATATTTTTTCACAAATTAAAAAAAAAAAAAAGTTTTAGATCCACAGAGGCCTTCTGATCCGAATTGCTTGTGATCGTCCCCCCACCGCTTGGGGGACGGGAGGGGAGAAGACGGCGATGTTGGGAGTGTTCCACGGCTCCTCGCTTTATTCCCGTGTGCGGAGAGACCAGTCCCCCCTCCCCTGACGGAGAGTTTGTTTCCTCGCAGATTTGAAGAGAAGGAGGTGGGAAGGTGGAGTCGGCGTGCGGCCCGCTGACAACCTCATGGATCCTCGGCTGCAACACAACAATTGCCCCGGGATCTGTCCCCCGTGTGCTCAGTCTTATCCGCCATAGTGGGCGATGCAAATCCTGTATATCAAGTTTGGGAAAACTCCAAACGGAACCCCCACCCCCCACCCCCAAAACGCTTAAACGAGGAAAAACTTTTTTTGAGAAGTCTCATGCAACGCTGGGAGAACCCTCAGAACCCCGGACACACTTTGCTGCAGATCCCCGGTGGAAAACGGCAATCAACTGGTGCCTGCATGTTTGAAGCGTAACACCGAGAAGGAAACCGGACGAACGTGCGAAAGCACGCATCGGAATTAGAACGCTCATCGGTGCGCGATCACGCAAAAGGCACTGCGTCCACAAGAACGGGCTCGTTTATTGCACGGCGCCAATTGGCTGAGCGTCAAACGAGCAGAGAAACTTGTCCGAATCAAAAACAAACAAACGCATGCACTCGGGGGGCAACGAGGCGCTAATTGCCAATCAGACCCATCCAATCAGTCTTTTGAACAGACGACCGAATGCACTGAACTTGTAAGGTTGGCGTAACACTCACTGATCGTGGAAAGGTCTTGCTGCTCCGCCGGAAGAGATGTTTAAAAAAAAAAAGGAAAAAAAAGACAATTATGGCTATTTCAGAAGATTAGCTCCACGTCGGTACAACAATGCACCCCCCACTCTTAAAATATTCCCTCATTGACTCTTTGTGATGGAGAGTGCCCCCCTTCTCTTTAAACCAGCCTTTCTTTCCACCTCTCCCTTCTGCCCGGCAGCAATTTATTTATATAATTGTCTATATGGGCTCTTTCCTTCCTCCGCGACGCACACATTATTATTTTTCATGTTTATGTAGCACCCTTTTCCGCAATGGTTGTGCTATGGAGCTCTCTTCCGCGTCTCCGCTCCACGAAACACCCCCTTCCTTGGATTTTTCACACTATTTCCTCCTCACGCCTTCATTTCTATCACCGACTCCCGTTTCCTCTCCACAGCCGCCTTTTCTTTTCCGGTGCCGTCCTCTTCTCCCCCCCTCTCTCTCTCGGTAAGACGGACAGGGATTTCGCCAGGTTCTCTTCCAGCCGGCGGGTTAGCGAGCGGCTGTCGCGGGTCGCCGGAGTCGCTCCTTTACCTCGGTTATCTCCTCCGCTCGGACGGTCAGTCCGCACAAACAAAATGGCGGCTTGTTGTTTCTACTCCTCTGATGCGGGGGGAGGGATGGAGGTACAGCAACATTAGGCGTGAAGGGGAGGATGGTGGGAGGAAGTCTTCGGAGGTGTTCGTGACTTTCCGGAAACGCTCGGGGTGCTCGGGATGGCACGCTCGATTCAAATACCGTCCACAGACGTGTCCGCACACAGAAAGAATCAAAGGATTCTGGACCCACTTTGATTTTTTTTAAAAAGGCAAAAAATAGTTATATATGAATATATACAGAATGTGTTTAAAGACAAAGCTTTGTGTTATTATTAGTTATTAGCATCAACAGTTTCACTTTTCTTTTTACACCTTTTTGCTCAATCTTTCCCTTTTTGTGGTTTAATTGTATTTCTACAAAGTGCCGTAGGCCAGTATAAAAATCAGAACCGCGAGCCACATTTTGGACACCCCAGCACCCATCCTGTTGTCCCTGTTATATCTTATCAACCACAACATATAAAAAGAACACAAGTGATTTAGAAGAGCACAATTTAAAGTTAAACTTTGTAAAAAAAAAAAAAAAATTAAATTGTTGCCTCCTCATCCCCCCCAAAAAGGTGGTGTTCATGCTGTCACGTACTCAATAAATGTCTGTATCATGTGCACATACCAAAAAAGTCAGAAGCAACCTACAATTTGGAGTCATATTTTGGTTATGATAACTAATAATAACGCTAAACTTTGCCAAATTCCTATTATTAGCTGCCTACGTGTGTGTTACAACGTGTGGCTTGCAATGGCGAGGCATGATGAGGGGGGTATATAATGCCTGAAGTACTTGCAGTACCTAACCAATGCAGGGCAGTGGAATATGGCACATTTAAATAGTGCATATTTGTAGAATGGGCTTTTTTTTATTTTATTTTTTTACTTGAACTGGAAACTTCAGTCAAGATCTATGTCATTAAAATTCAGAAACAGAAGTGTCAGATTTGTTGTTAGTATTTGGGACCGCTGGTGAGTAATGAAATGGACCACTATTGTTGATGGTGAAAAAGGCAGGACAGCTCCCAGATTCAAGTATTAAGAGCAACACATCCGCTCCTTGCCTCAAATCAACTCTCCTTTCCACTTTCTGTTCCTCTCCGAGCTGCTCACTTTGCCGAGCCAAGCACTCAAAGAACCTGGCCACTTAGTAACCTAGATCCACTCCCCAACACTGGGGTTTAACTTTGACTACTTTTCACCTGTAGTTTAGTTAGGTAACACAAAAAACTTTGCTAAAGAGGTAGGTCTGTAGTTTTATGTTGGGTTAAACTAGAATTCATTAACTTGTATAAACTTTTTAAAAATGCATAAAATATATACAAATATTTTCTTTAAAAACAGGCTTGTTGTCAGACAATATACACTTTCATATTATTCAGGACAGAAAACAATGCAATGTGAATGTATTGTGTACGACAAATTTCTAAAGATGGATTCCTAGTTCTGTGCTGCAACCTTAAGAATAAATGATGTTCCCATAGGGCTGAAGTCAAGAGGCCGAATGAACTTGATATTTTTTTAGAGTGGATGTGTTCAGAAAAAGCTGATGTTCAGAAAAATCATAGCAGTCATCAAGGTTTTGGTATTTTGCAAATAAAACACTGAAAAAACCCCATCTTCAGCTGAAAAACTGCCATCTTCCGTGTACCTGGATCAGGCTGGCTGATGCCATTACCACGGAGACAGCTGAGGAGCAGAGAATGAGTGTCCGCCATTGCAGACATGTCTCACCCCTGCCCTATCTTCGGGCACAGGCCAGCTCGACATCGGAGATGGTTTTTGGGGCGTCAGCGGACAGAACTATAGGCCCCTCCTTGTCCTGAATCAACACGTCATCCTCAATCCTGATGCCCATTCCGCGGAAACGCTCTGGGGCGTGCTCGTTGTCCTCGCCAATATACAATCCTGAGGCGACAGACACACACGCGGGGTAATGATCAAAGTGTTGCGTGTACCATTCAAACGGTATGCCACGCCAATAGGCAGAGATATCACTTTGTAAAGAATCACTACTAGCATGTTGGAGTACACCATAACAGTGTGAGGAGGTTCCTAAAATTTCCACTTGAATTAGTTAATATGAAGGAAGAAAATGCTTATAATTTTTCCTGCAACCCTAATGAGGATAAGTGGCATAGAAAATGGATGGATGGACTTGGAGTAAACCTTTTTATGCAAATAAACACAAAGCAGACAAAAGGAAGGAAACATCTTTAAAAAGTAGTCCTGTATTTACCTGGTTCTATGGTGATGGTCATTCCAGGCTGTAAAGGCTGCGAGCGGGACAGTTCGGGAGTGTCATGGACATCCATGCCCAAGTAATGTCCCACATGATGGGGGCAGTACCGCCTTGCAGCCTGGGGGGAGGAAAAGAAAAAGCATAATATCTTCATGTAAAAATTCAATCAGCTCCTGTCCAACAGAGGCAACATATTGTTATCGTCATTACGAGTATCACTCAAGATTTCTTTGCAATAATAAAACACATCTCTCATTCTCAAAGCATGTGAAAGAAGGAGGCACAGAATATTATTTTCTTACTAATAAAACAGGTATAAATTGTATTTCCCTCAAACCGCACATGAATGGTGAAACCCTAAAGAAATAAATGAGTTAAGAAGATACACATCTTCCCCATCCAACCAAATGGGATTGGGTGCAAGGGTAGTGCTATGATTTTCTAGTGATGCATTGCAGCAAACATCTTTTCTGTCAATGCTGTCACCTTCTTCTGTAAAAAGTCACATATTTCAGAACTGATTAACTAAAAGTACTGCAAAGACTAACAAAATTTTGTTGTTAGTCAACATTTTCTGCATTTTCATCCATTGAGAAAAGAAAACGCTATCACCAACTGTTAAAATATTTGCCACTGAAAATGCTACTGTTGCAAAATAGCAGCGCTAGACTTTCTCAGCATGAACAAAATACACTTTTTTCATTCACATTTCAACACTTTATCATGTCTAAATGGCCTTGGTGTCACACAGATGCCCTGGCAACATTAGACCGTACATTAAAAATGACATCTTTAAATGTTTCATTACCGTCAGTGCATCAGCATCACTGGTACCGGCCTTGACTATGCCGAGACGCTTGAGCTGTCTTCCCAGCAGGGCCAGCATGGTACTGTAGATGTGATCTAGACTGACACCCGGGGAGCAAAGAGATAAACAGGAGAGCTGGACCTCCAGGACGGCTTCATAAAGTTCCGCCTGGGCAGTACTGAATCTGTCAGGGTGGAAAAGACAACAGAAAAAGGCATTATATGTAAATAAGGCAAATATTTAGTACAACTCACAAAGTGAGATGATTAACTTACTTTCCATTAACCGGCCACGTTCGGGTGACATCGCTGACGTAACCAAAATATTCACAACCACCGTCGAGAAGCACCATTTCACCATCCTGGGGGATAAGAGAGCCCCTTCATGCATGTCCAACGTTTTTTTTTTTTTGCACGTTGGCTTCAAGCAGGAATTTTACATGGACTTGACCGCCCACCCACATGCATAATAAAACAATGTGTTTAATGAACATTCAAAAGATTAAGAGGGCGTCTTGATGTGGCACAGCAGTTTTGAAGGCATCGAGGCCACACACAGTACTGGCTCGGAGCATGTGACTCACTCATGATGAACCCTTAATTTAAGCAGGGCTTCTGGTTATTCTCTTTTTATCTGCCTGTTATTGCTGACAGTATAAATATCTACAGCTCCATCAGCTTGCGCTTACCTTAATCATCTGGTTGTTGTTGATGTAGTGCAGGGTATTGGCACGATTCCCTCCAGCTACCACCGGCGGATATGCCAGGAAGTTAGCACCATGGAGTCTGTTCTCAAAATCAAACTGAAATTAAATGTATAAATACTAAGTTGATGTTGGGGGGGGGGGGGTACAACTTTCGGTGGTAGCTTTTTGACTCAGGACTTGGGCATTCAAAAAAACGCATGAATGTCGGTAACAAAATTAATTACTTACGTTAAAAATATGTAATGTAATTAAGCCCCACCTCTCACTTATGATGGCAGGCAGAGGCACAGTGTAGCTGACATATGTTCAAGGGCACTACGTAACTCTTAATATAATGGAATGTCTTATGTATGGTACCTTTTAGCTTGATTTCAATTTTCAGTTCATTTGGAGCTGTTAATAGGCATAAATCTATATAATAGGTCCTATCAATTATCTTTCAGTTTATTCATTCATTCATTTTCTATACCGCTTATCCTCATCAGGGTCGCGGGTACGCTGGAGCCTATCCCAGCTGACTTTTGGGAGGGATTCGGGGTACACCCTGGACTGTTCGCCAGTCAATCGCAGGGCACACGTAGACAAACAAAGACAAACAACCAGTCACACTCACATTCATACCTATGGACAATTTAGAGTCGCCAATTAACCTAACATGCATGTTTTTGGAATGTGGGAGGAAACCGGAGTACCCGGAGAAAAACACAGGGAAAACATGCAAACTCCACACAGAGATGCCCAACGGAGATTCGAACCCAGAATCTCCTGACTGTGAGGTCAACATGCTACCCATTCATCCACCGTGCAGCCTTTGAGTTCATAACATGCAGTAAAAATAGGCATATTTCAGACATTGCTGCAAATTATGACTATTCATGATAATAATCATTTTTAAAAATCATTTAATTTAACATTTAATATTAAGTGGTGAAAAAAATGGAGAACAACCCTTACTTCGCACCCTTACTTCATGCTTACTTATGATTAACGCTTGTTGATTAAAATAACATTTCATTACATTACATTCCCTGTCCTTACTCATACTGCCTACCTGAAACTTTAAATCATTTGAGTAAATTCAGACACTTAACATTGTGTGGAAAGCATTTTCCCATTAAGTCGCTTAAATCACCACAACATATTTTTCTTTTTACAATTAACAGAGGTTGTATTTAAAATGATTCAATGGGTGACACAGTCATCACATGAAAGTGCCTTAGTTTTCCTAGTTACCTTAGCAAAGAGCAGAGATTCATCCACGTCTCCAAGAGACAGAGCCATTGTCCTCCTAATTGCCTAAAACGAAAAGTTAGACTGGAGTGAGATTTGATTCAAAACATTTTTTTGCATTAAAGTTGCATTACAATTACAATGCAGTCTCAAATGATAAGGTACAAAACATGACATTCACAATATCTTTAACACTCACCTGTGCTGTGATGCGACCTGCCTCCTGCATGAGGGCTACCTCTGATGAGCTTTTAAGGGCCCTGAGTGAATGAATGAGAGGTCTAAGGGGGTGTGGCATCGGCCCCATCTCTAAGAGGGGACTGACATGCGCTTGGTGGAGGCGAGGGTGGGATGGATTGGAGCTATCGTACCACAGCGTTGAACCTGACGGAAGAGTGGAGGCGAGGAAATGTTAACGTTGATCTGCTTCACAATTTAATTAAATCCGGCTGCTTAATCAGTCCAGTATGAAGTGATCACTGTTTAATTTTGTTCCAGAGCACACTGTACAGTTGGGAAGAGTCATTAGAAGGGGTGTCACGAGACAGCCAACTCGAGAACAAGACAATAGGAGATTTTAACATTAACTTTAAGAAAAGTACTATCAAAAGATATGACTAGAAAAGCAAACTTTAATTTTACCGATTCACAAAAAGGTGTGTTTTAAAATGTTTATTGTCCCACAAACTGAAGCTCAAAACTATTGTCAGCATTTTTTTAAACCAAATAAACCACTGTAAAGATAATATACTATATAATAATAAATATACAGCTGACTGTTTTTCTCTTTACTTATCATTAATTTCTCCTATAGACAAATAAAGTATCTACCTGTCTTTGTCTATTTACGTCACGGCTGTCCAGCTGTCCTTTTTTGTAATAAAAAAACATACATTATACATATTTAAAGACAAAAGACAAATATTTGTGTTCCTTCCATCCATCCATTTTCCTCCGCTTATCCGGGTCCGGGTCGCGGGGGCAGCAGCTTCAGTAGGGAAATCCAGACTTCCCGGTTCCAGCAACCTCTTCCAGCTCCATCGGGAGGACACCAAGGCGTTCCCAGGCCAGCTGTGGGACATAGTCCCTCCAGCGTGTCCTAGGTCTTCCCGGGGGCCTTTTCCGGACTGGGCATGTCCGAAACACCTCAACAGGGAGGCGCCCGGGAGGCATCCGGACTAGATGCCCGAGCCACCTCAACTGGCTCCTCTCGATGTGAAGGAGCAGCGGCTCTACTCTGAGCTCCTCCCGGATGGTCAAGCTCCTCACCCTAAATATTTGTGTTTTTATTAGTTATTAGTATCAACAGTTTAGCCTTTTCTAGTTACATTATGCCTTTTTGCTCTATTTACCACTTTTGCTGTTTTTTTGTATATTTTATTTCTGCAATGAGTCACAGTCCGCAAATGCCCCTTGTGCCACACTTTGGACACCCCTGCATGTTTTGCCAGGAAGGTGTGGCGTAGCGAGGCGATGGAGGATTGTGTCCAAACTGTACCTTCTTGGCTGTGTTGGTCTGGGACTGGGTTGCTTTGTGGATGACTTTTTATGGCTTTTAGACGTGCATTGCTGTATTATCATTCATAGTAGCTATGTCATAGTTCAGTCTGATTCTGGCTACCCTGTTCTCCCAGTACAGCTTTTACCCATACAAGAAATCTCGTCACGTTGTAATCTGACCCCTAGAAATTATGGTACTTGTGGTGAACCTAACCATAGTATACACTTGTAAACGTTAATTAGTGGTGTTGTTGAACACAACACTGAGCAATGATGTTAGCAGTCATATAACATGGAGAAGCCAAATATGTGATCTCTGGTCGCTATGGTAACAACCAAGATCACTTTTCTATATCCTGCCAGTGTTAAAGCTGTTGTAAGACAAATTAACACACAATGTTTTGGGATAGTTTCCATTGCACTAGCACACTAGCCTCCGCCGTCACATTCAAATCAACCCACCTTTAATGCTTTTGAGAACAACGCCCAATTCTTCTGTGCTGTGCACCCTCTCTATGCCAGTCAAAGCAGCCGCTCCATCCTTCCCCGACCGCGGTCCATCCCACAGCTCCCTGCCTGGGTCTCGACGTGGGACAAACAAGATGGTCTTGTCCGGTCGTCCTTTCCCATACAGAATCAAAGCACTGTCAGGCTCCAAGATACCACACAGGTATAGGAAATCCTGGAAATGTATTTGAGTAGCTTCTTTAATTGTTACATTGTTCTTACATTTTCTAAAGTGAATGCACGCACACCTGGTTCTGGTGGAAAGGATAAGGTATGTCATTGGTCATGTAGCGAGTGGGATGGGACAAAACAATAAGCACATGGGTGCTGGAGGAGGCTGACGTTCCAAGCCTGTCCGACTGGGCTTCGATGAGCGATGCCAGTCGGTGTCTGCGTAGTTCGTATTCTGTCTGGCTCAGGCCGGGTGTCACCTCACCTGAGAATCAAATGGCACAACAGGAGCTATTCTTAAGAAGAGAATAATGCACAGTGTCAATTCATTTCAAGCACATTTGATATTTTATACAGCGTGGTGCTTCAGGAAGAATATCATCCATCTACTATGGGTGTCTTTTTGGGTGTGCTGGAAGCCTATCCCAGCTGCCTTTGCAGGGCACAGATAGACAATCATTCCACAGATAGATTCCAGATAGACACATTCATTCCTATGGACAATTTAGAGTTGCCAGTTAATCTAACATGCATGTTTTTGGAATGTGGGAGGAAACCGCAGAACCTGGATAAAACTCCACACAAACACACACTCGGATTTTTCAGATCTCCTGACTGTGCGGCCAACATGCTAACCACTCAGCCATCGTGCCGCCACTCAGGAAGAAAATAATGTGAAATAAACTTAACTGAAATCTAACTTTGAGTAAGCCTTGTAAGGATGCTTTTGGACTAATATTCTAAATGTTTATCATTGTTGCTTACTCCTGTCTCTTAACTCTCTTCTCGCTTAGCGTCTTTATTTTTCTCAAGCTGCTGCACACTTTGAAAACCCCTTCTCTATTCAATTTCGTGGTGTTTGCTTAAAAGTACTAACTTGTAGAATGGCAACAATACTCACCACATTTGAGGAGGTGCGGATGAGTGAAAGGGCTTGGCTGGCCCAAGTAGCGAGCGGGGACTGTCTTTGGTTTCAAACCTCCTGGTTTCACAGAAATGCTCTTGCATGGACACCACACACACCCTACAAGACATGACATTTGATTTCTTTGTTATCAGTTATTATTTGTGTTTTTGATGACAACTAGTCCACTATTTGTGCAATGTCAGTGTGGAGTTTTTTGATGGATAGATATTGGTACATGTATTTGGAATCTGATTTTTTTGGTACTATGCACCCTCTACAGTGCAAAGGATTTCCACAAAGTACACACAAGTGAGGGGAGAGGAAGTATATCTGCCCAAAGTCACGAGTCTACTCGGTAAACAGATTCAGTGCAGCCCCGCCTATGGTGAGCGGAATCCACAGCTAGTGATACACTACTGCCAAGGAGAAGCCCGAGCTTGAAAACTCCCTTCCGTCTTCAACATTCCTGTTAGGAAATAGTTTGTTGTTTATTTTTTCATTAAAGCTGTTTACACAAAACCGTAAACCCGTGGAACATACCAATCTGTGATGAAGTAAATGCTATTCCAAATGTGTTTAAAGAGGCCCGATCCTACATATGAATTTGTGTTGGCACATCGTAGTCATCATGAAATGGTTCAAACGTAACACATTATACAAATCCAAGTCTGACACACAATGTATGCGTTTGTTGTCGTTATACTGTTGTTACGGATTGAAGCTTTAATTGAAATGGCCGCGCACAAGACTGCGGGCTGTTTGAATAAAAACAAGCGGAGTTTCTTTCGACTTCGTGCGATAATTACATAATGTAATAATATAGTAGTCAACAACTGAAGCTCACCTCGACTCCAGCTTGGTCGAGGCAGGAGCTTGGAAGCAGCCCTGACAAGCGCGCGACAGCCGGAGGACAACCGGCTAGTTGCCATCGTCGCTGCCTCTCGAGCGCACAGGTCACGGACACATGTCGGTTAATGCTGGGGAACGGTAAGAAAAGTTGTCAAAAGACGTATTATATGTATAGACACTCGTGTGAGCAACTCGTCGACGTTAAATAGTTGACCACACGACTGAATTACAATTTCATCGTACATTTCAACCTAGCCGAGTTACCTCACTAGCCGGTTGCTAACAGGCTTTTCGAACGATCATCCGTTAACGGAGATCCCGGAGTTTTGCCTTCCAGGTGGTTTATCCAGCGTGCGTCGTTGTGATTGGTCAGTCCAAAACCTCATTTAAGGTCTATAATTCACGTCAGACATAAAAGTGCTCTGTAAGGGAACATGTTTATATGTACATAGAAACACAAGTAATCGTGAAAATACCACCACTAGCTGTGCAATGAAGGCGTATTACTTAACGTAGCGTAGAACCAGAGTAGGCAGTCAAAGATCGGGGCGAGTGCACTCATAGTACGACAGTCTGGGGGCGGCTGCCCGACTCGGTGCCTGAATGAAAAGAGAGTAGCGACGCCTGCGCCAAGGAAACAGATTTACGACGATAAATATCGACTGTATCCTTCTGTTTTCTCATCTACTGTGTTAAACCTTCGAGTCCTTGCATAGGTGCGTTGCTTTTTACCACAAATTCAAATGCTTCAACACGCAGTGTCTTTTCATTGATTGAAATTTCGTGGTAAGCTAACATTTACAACAGGATCATGCGTCAAAAGACATGGTTGTTGTCTCTAGAAACTTCTGGCTAGCGCGCTGCCCTCCGCGGCGACACGTGAGGCGAATGTGTTCGTTTTGAGAGTTCAGTTTGTGCCTGTTGTGTTATTGTTTAACTGCTCTACATCCAATATAGAAGACGCCAACGCACGCTAGCATATTATAGCGAAGATGTCTCCAAACGTACACGACAAGTACGGTGCTTTAACTTGATGGAGTTCTTAAGTGGTCTCTCTTTGTGTGTAATCCAGCGCGTGTGACGTGACAGAGAAGTATGGACTCTCGAAAAGTGGCAGAGTTGAAGGGTTTCGTGCAATTGTGCGAGTCCAATCCCGCGATCCTGCACCTTCCCGAGATGGGCTTCTTCCGGAGCTGGTTGCAGAGGTCAGTCGTCAGTATCTCAAGGCGGAAAACCGCATGTTGTGTCCGGCTGCGCGCTACAGGCCACACGCGCGATGTGTTTATTTATTCCTGGTGACGGTACGTCATTACTAATAAAAGTCAAATAGTATAAAAGATGGCATACAATTTGTCCACGTGCCTCGTTCCGCCTACTACCTGCTCCACATTATGCGCATGCGTACGTATAGTCTCACTGGCCAAAAAATATACTCTTCCTCCCTGGTATGTTTATTAGTTTCAAATATGCATACGCATCACATGATTACATTTACAGCACATGTCCACCTCCATGTCTATTGCTGAGATTTCACACCATAATGTTTACATGTTGACACAACTTGCTTGCATTTGGTCAATTACACAATTAGATTGATTGTTTTAGTCCAAGACACAAAATAACACACGCATGCAAAACGGAGTGGGAAGAAGACAAGCTTATTTACACCCACCCCGCATTTGTAACACTCGAACCAGTTATATACATTATAATACATAACAATATGTAATATTATTATTTTGTTATATACTATACACTTTAGCAATACTAATATCTCATTACTCATTATTATACCATCATCGTGTACAGTATCAGCATATCAGTCATTTCATATGAGGAATTCTTGGCGTTATGTCTAATTTTTATGCATACGTGAGAATTGTATTTAGTAGTAATGTTGGTTTAAAAGTGTTATAATAATTATTAGTAATATTTGTTAAACATGTGTTCACTTCCTGTGTTTAAAGGGTCACAATTTCCTAATGAAAGACAAAATACTGTGTCGCCATGTTTAGATACTGTAGTGTATGCCGTGAAGAAGGAAAGAAGAAGGCGTGGAAAAATAAATATAGGACATGGACACCGCCACCTACTGTACGGAGTTGTAACAACAAACTACAGTCGCAGACAGTCCCATGATAATGTGTTAATGATAATGTGTTTATGTTCACCCTACAACAGGGTGAACAGGTGGTGCTACATTGAGGCACAATACCCAAACTCCCATCCATACGGTGTTGGTTCTGTGTCGCTGCCCCGCTCAATACTGACACCAGCTGGATCTTAAAGGGTGTGCATCGTTGCCGTGACACACTGTCTTTGTGTAGCAGTGCATACTGTAGTTTTTAAAAAAAGTAAAAAGGAGGTTTGTAATGGGGGATGGGGCAGGCCCAGTCTCAACTATAAAGTGCGTCCCAGTCCACCCCTAATTGCAGGCAACATAGTGGAGAGACTCAACTGAAATACTGTATTGATTCAATGACTATATAAAACTATTGTATTTTTTAAATCTTAATCCCAATTCATCTTATATTTTTAAATTATATAGTCAGAAATGAGAAGGCAAGTCATAATGTGGAACTCAATGAAAATGTGATGTCATTTTTAAAGTCAAAATAAATAAATTTATACCCATCACTAGGTAGCGGCAAATCTATTTGTGGCGGGCCAACACACATAAACAAATGTATGGGGAAAACACTGCAGCATATGTTAGTTCACAAGCGCTTCCCTTGCATGGGTAGTGTGTTTTGTTGATTGGACAATATGCATTGATTTAGTGTTGTGTCCACATTGCAGCATGGGTGCAAAGATCCCTTCCTCGTCTTCCCCCAAGGATGCATGCAAGGTAACACTTGAATAGTTTTCCTTTTTGTCTTTTACCCTGAAGCATTTTCATGTAAAACAAAACTATCCTTGCAGTTTGGCGGTGCTGGTTGGTTGTTTTCTACTGTATATTTTGGTTTTCTTAACAAGCACTGACATTTTATCACACATGGAACTACCATAGCAACAGGAGTGATAATAGCTGATGCTTTGAGGGAGCACTAGCTTGTAATGCAGCCAGTGACGTAATATGCGGAGAAACTGGTGTCATTTTAGAATTCTTTTGCGCAGCCGTACAGACGCACATAACGTAATACGTTACCCAGACCATAGGTGCAGTGTAGGTTTTATGTACTCATTATTATAATATTATAACATGAATACAGCAGATCCTCACAATTTGTGTGGCTTACATTCAAAACCCTCCCCAAATGGCGACAAAATGCCAAGAATGAACACACCCATAAAATGCCCTACAGTGCGCATTTTTGATATTCTAAACCAGGTCCACATACTGAAAAAATGTGACTGGTGCAAGGGCCGCTTTGATATTGTGTAAACCAACACATGTAGATGTGCTTAGAAGTTAAATATAGTTCAAGAAAAAAATGTGTTTCACCTTTGTGATATAGGTGGAATATTTAAAATGTGAATATTTAATGTTGTCCTCATAACACACAACTTTATTCATGTAAAATTGCAACTCTTTTTCCTCATTTGATTACAACTTTTTTCTTCTAATATTTTGAATATCCTCATAAATTTACAACTGATTTTTCCATTTCTTTAGTAGCTTTTTTAAAAAGAATTTTTTTCCATCTATGTACATTTTTTTCCGTAATATTAGAACTTTATTCCCATCGTGGTAAAACTTTTTCCCCAAACCAATTTTCTAAAATTTTAATTTTTTTGTTTTCTTTAAAAAAAAAACACTAATTTTTTAAAATTTTATTACACTTCAATAATTTTTTAATTTTTAAATATTTTATTTCAATATTTTATTATGAAATTTTGCCTTTTCTCCTATTTTTTTGTTTGACTGTATTATATTTTAGCTGTGTTTTCTCTATTGAAACGTTGTCTTTTTTTTTTATCCAAATATTTTAACTTTCCTTTTGTAAATTTTGTTCTCATAATATTATGACTTTTTCCATAATATTTTGGCTTTATTTTCATCATAGTATAACCTTTCCTCAACCCAATTTTCCAAAAATTACATCATTCTTTGTTTTGTTTTTTTTAAGTATTTTTTCTTCAACATGCGACTGAAATAATTTTTCAAATATTTTATTATTGTGAAATTATGCCTTTTTTCCTAAAATTCGGACTTTATTCATATACAATTTCTGCTGTTTTCTCCATTTTTGCTGTAGCTTTATAAAAATAAAATGTTCAAATAGTTCAACTTTGTTCTTGTCAATTTACTTAAATTAAAAAAAAAAATTCTTCCATAATATCACAGCTTTTTTCATTAATATTTAGACTTTATTTTCTTCAACATAATGCAATTAAAAATATTGTTAAATTCTGCCTTTTTTCCTAAACTATTTTTCTCCATTCATTCATTCGCGGGTATGTTGCAGCCTATCCCAGCTGATTTTGGGCGGGGAGGCGGGTACAACCCTGAGCTGGTCCCCAGTCAATTGCAGGGCACATACAGACAAACAAACATTTACACTCACATTCATACCGATGGACAATTTAGAGTCGCCAATTAACCTAACATGCATGTTTTTGGAATGTGGGAGGAAACTGGAGTACCCGGAGAAAACCCACGCACCCACAGGGAGAACATGCAAACTCCACACAAAGATGCCCAAAGGAGATTCGAACCCAGAACCTAGCTTTTTTTTGTAATTCAAATATTTCAACTTTCTTCTTGTAAATTTTCTTCTCATAATGACTTTTTTCTATAATATTTTGACTTTATTTTCATCATAGTAGAACCCCCTCCCCCAATTTTCATTCTTTTTTCTTTTATAAAAAAGTATTTTTTTCTTTATGCGACCATAATATTTTTGTAATATTTTAAGATTGTGAAATTACTCTTTTCTCTTAAAATTTTGACTTTATTCTTGTAAAATTTCTGCAGATTTTTCAATGTTTTGACAGCTGCACACCACAAATGGCCCCCGGGCCACACTTTGGACACCCTTGCTGTAAACTCGATCTAGTTCTGTGCTGCTCGAAACGATTAAATGGATTTTAAATTCAGTTAGACACACCAAGAAACAATTACTGGCATACGGTAAACGTCACGTCGTCATATCGCGTCTTGTTAAGCAAATGGAAAAGTACCAAGCGGCATTCATGGTTGTGTTGTGTGACTTGTAGGGCGAGTGTCCCTGTGGTCCTCCCCCAACATTTTCAGCTCCGCCAACTGAGCCTGAGCCTCCTGTACCTTCTGAAAGCGAGGAAAGTGAAATAGGTAAATACTGTCCTGTCCATCCATCCTGTCGTTCTCTTCCCCCACGCCAACTCTGTTGCGTTTACAGAAAAAGACCTGGAGGGCGTCATTGAGCCAGACGCTGATGAGCCCCAAGAAATGGGAGAGCTAGAAAATGTTGAGGTGAGTGTTCACTTTCTGTATTTTGTAGTGACGCCTTCAGTGACTACAATGAACGTGTGTGTTTGTGAATACATTTGCTCAGGTGACAGAGGAGATGGTCGACATGGCCAATGACAAGAAGATGGAAGCCATCAATGCTCTGGGAGACGGTTAGTAAAAATGTACCTTTTTTAAAATGTATGTTTTTACCTGCGTTTGTATAAATCTTACCAGCACAACAGAGGTTTTATTCATTTTCGACTGCTCCTTTTGTTTCTGGCTGCTTTGTAATGCACACCAGCACCCCCTACAGGAATGGGGTGGAACACTATTGGCCACAACTGTTCCCCGAGAGTTAGTTTACGTACAGTAATTTACAGCACTTATATCCAGAAACCACCAGCAAATGGCGAAAAGCGCCAGTAATTGATGCAACCAAAAGAATGTTTATTTTAGACAGATTTCAGGTTACATTTCAAATGTTTTTGCATAGCGCCAAATCACAACAGCTGTCATCTCGGGGCACTTTACACTTTACAGACACAGCACAGCGCTACGGTACATTCAATGACGGTGAAAGAAAGCGGGAAATCTCAACGCTTGAACAAAAAAAAACCATTATCCGTGAAGCATAAGGACATCGACATGTCTACGGATCCAATGTATTAGCCACTTAGCGCTCTTGTTTGTGTTCTTTCTTGTAGGAGATCTGCAGAAAGCCGTGGGTCTTTTCACTGAAGCCATCAAGCTAAATCCCTGTGTGGCCATCTTGTACGCAAAGAGGGCGAGGTGAGATACCCCAGTGAAAAATACCGCTCGAGTTTGGGTCCTCAAATGGATAACGAGGTAATATCACGCTCTCATGTGTTTAGCGTTTACCTTCAGATGCAGAAACCCAACGCAGCCATCAGAGACTGCGACAAAGCCATCAAGATCAACCCGGACTCGGCCCAGCCTTACAAGTGGAGGGGGAAAGCTCACAAGTATGTTTCTGGTTCACACTGAGGCTTTTAGATGCTGCAATGTGGACCCCACCGCCATTGTCTGCCCTTACAATGATAATAATGCTCACACGAGAGTACAGCGGAACCCTTTTTTTGTCAACATAAGCAGCTATCGACATTAACCAAAATAAAAACTGAAATTAGCCATTGCTTGCACATTTAGTGCCAGGAGAATAGGCGATAACTAAAGGTAAGCAATGCCAGAGACATTGCGTGTGAATGCTGTATCTGAAGGAGAGAAAAAAACCAATTGAGCAAATGTATGATGCTCAAGTTAGCATGCTAACAGTGCTAACATGTTAAGGAGAAGAAAAAAAAACAATTGAGCAAATGTATGATGCTCAAGTTAGCATGCTAACAGTGCTAACATGTTAAGGAGAAGAAAAAAAACCAATTGAGCAAATGTATGATGCTCAAGTTAGCATGCTAACAGTGCTAGTATGCTAACAGTGCTAGCATGCTAATGTTAACATGCAACAACCACCATGGTAATGTGTCTGCATGTGTTAAAACTTACAAAAATGTCAGAGTATGCTGCTATGCTAATATTAGCATGTCAGTGCTAACATGTTAACACCTGTCATGATGGCACTAAGTGTATATATAGGTTTCTACTAATGAAAACAGCTATACGTAGCAATGCTAACATTAGCATGCTAAACCTGCCATGATAGCGCTAAGTGTCTGCCAATGTTAAAACTAATAAAAATGGCTAAAAAAGTTTACAGTGCTAACATTAGCATGCTAACTGCTGGCATGCTAACACATGGCATAATAGCACAATGCACCAAGAACGCTAAATGTCCCCACGACCCAAACTTTATTCTCTTGCTTCAAAATGGCGCCACCCGTGAGTGCTTTTCAATAAGGGTGAATAGGCCGCCACTAATAGAAAATGAATGTATGGGAAACGGGACATGGTATTGTTGTGGTTCAAAATTACACCAGATTACTTTCTTGGCCAGGGAGGATAGGATTTTTGACATCATGAGTGCAGAATGTATGAATAAGTCTGTGTGTGTGTGTGTGTGTGTGTGTGATGTCACAGGCTGCTGGGCCACTGGGAAGAGGCAGCCCGAGATCTGGCCACAGCCTGTAAACTGGATTATGATGAGGATGTCAGCGCAATGCTGAAGGAAGTCCAACCAAAGGTATGGTGTTGTGCTTATGTTCCCAAAGTGGGGTATGCATACCCCCAGGGGTACACCAATTGTAACAGGGAGTACGTGTATAACCGTTAAAAACAATTAGCGTCTAGCGCCTAAACAGCTAAAATACAAATATAAGGCATTCAGAAGATATGTAATATTCTACAGTGGTCACTGGGTGACTAATCATATTTAGACGGTCGTAAACAGGTTTTCAATGCTCAAACAAAGAAAATATTAAATTTATACAAGTAAATAAGGAATCCTACTTTGCAGAAATTCACTCATCACGATTTGGCGTGGAACCAATTAGCTGCGATAAACGAGGGAGTTTCATGCAGCATGGAGGTGCTCCTGGCAACTTACGGCTGGACCCTCTTTTTCTTTCCAGGCTAAAAGAATTGTGGAGCACAGGCGCAAATACGAACGCAAGAGGGAAGAGAAGGAGATCAAGGAGAAGCAGGAGCGCATCAAGAAAGCGAAGGAGGAGCACGCTCGGGCTCAGAAGGTCAGTTTATTTATTCTGAAGACAGTCGCCCTCAAACACTGCTGAGGTTTGACCTCGATAAATATTGAATATTTGTGTTAGATGGGGTGGGTGCACCTGATACGATGATATGATGTATAAAATGTCCACAATAAACAATCTTGTCACCTCCGTACAGGAAGAGGAAGCAAGAGGAGGAGGGGGAAGATTTTTCCCAGGTGGGACGTTCACGCATGATTAAGTCTGTGTACATTTGTTGCTTTTTTATCGAGGCACTGCACAATATCCACTATTTGACAATATTGACAATTGTTGGGTGGCATTTATTACTTTTTTTTAGGAGGCGCAGGATTCCCCGGAGGATTTCCAGGGGGAGCCGCCGGCATGCCCGGTCTCAGTGACTTGCTGCAGGATCCCGAGCTGCTCACCGCCATGCAGGTAACTGTCGGGTCAGCGTTGTTTTGAATCTTACTGCTTCATTTTCAAGCATATCACCCGTTGCATGATGAACGTTTGAGCCTGAGCTATTTTTAAACACCAAATTTTTTGCATTTGAATTTTATGAACTGATTTTTTTTTAATTTATGCTGAAAATTTTAAAATGCGCCTTTGTTTACATATATTAAATGTTTCCAATACTCTTCTAGTTTTTCTACGGCTCATGTCACGTGACTGCACACTTTACCTGGTTTGCTGACTCGACCAATGGCTTAAACCTAACATATTATGTTAAATTAATTTTACAAAACTATAAAACATAAATCCAGTGTCTAAAACAATAATTTAGTAATAAAGAAACCTTCATATTGCATTTGACTAGACGCCGGTGAGGCCATTTTAAACAAACATGTTCGATTGCTGTGCACCAACGACCTCTGCTGACTCATTTGGCAATTTGGAAGGATGCTAATGCTAAAGGCGTTTTAAATACAATGCTATAGATTTGGGTTCAGTTTGCGCGGTATGCCAAGAAATTCGATTTTAAAAACTAAAAAACAAAAATGAAGTGTCTGAAACAATAATTTAGTAATAAACAAGTAAAATTGCATCTGATTAGATGCCAGTGTGGCCATTTTAAACAAACATGTACGCTTGCCGTGCAACAGCGACCTCTGCTGACATGTTTTGCAATTACAAGAACACGTTGGTAGAAATGATATGCTTTTCACACAATGTCATAGCCTTTGGTTCTGTTTGCACGGTATGCCAAACTGTTATTTTAGGTTGTCTGTCAAAATCAGTGCAGTGTTCCAGTTGGAGTTAAACGCTAAGGAATTACCGTATTATTGTTTATATTTATTAATGCATCCTGTTTTAGTAGTTGGAACACTTGCACACTCGTATTTTACATCCCCAGGACCCTGAGGTGATGGTCGCCTTCCAGGATGTGGCACAGAACCCAGCCAACATTACCAAGTACCAGAACAACCCCAAGATCATGGCGCTCATCAGCAAGCTGAACTCCAAGTTTGGAGGGGCTTCATCTCAGCCGTAGATAAGACCCAAGCAAAGGCTGCAATGATCATTCAGGGGCTTTTCATTCTACTGCGTTCAGATTAATCCTTCAGGGGTGGGGGGAAGGGGGGGGAATCAAGTTCAATTGCAGTTCAAGTACAAACTCTTTAATCAGCACAGAAGTCAACCAGCTGGGAGTCAAGAGGGCAGTCGTTCCAAGACCATAGTTAACCCAAATCTGCAATCTTAGCACTCCTGCACTAGCTAAACCATTTTTATGAAACAGCAAGGGTTTACTTTCAGAACCAAACCCAGTGTTTTCTGTTACGTCCTGTTTTGAAGTCTGACACAGTTAGGGGAAATGGTTAATAAAGCTTCTGTAAGGCATATTTGATGTTCTTGTTGCGAGTCATTCAACACTCCACTCTTGGCGAGTGTTTAAAAAACATTTTTGTGGTGAAAAAAATCTGCATTCTTAGGCAAGTTTCACAGGGATTTTTTTTTTTTGCCTAAATGCCTAAAGATGGCTAAATGAACTAAAATACAAATACACTGCTCAAAAAAATTAGGGGAACACTTAATCAGTTCCAAACGTGGGGGAAAATGATCTTGAATATCTTTCCCGATAATAAGTAGGGGATGTATTAGTAACAAAATGATGCCATATAATTTGATAGAAATGAAAATGATCGCCCTATAGATGGGGAAAATCAAAGACAACCCAAAATTAAGTGAAAAAATGATGCAGCAGACTGATCCAATTTGCCAAAATGTCATTGTAGCAACTCCAAATGATTGTCAGTAGTTTGTGTGGCCCCCACGTGCTTGTACGCATGCCTGTCCTGGGGGATCTCCTCCCAGATCTGGACCAGGGTATCACTGAGCTCCTGGACAGCCTGAGGAGCAACCTGGTGGTGCCGGATGGACCTAAAACATAATGTCCCAGAGGCAACAAAATATTGAATTATAAATAAGAAATCCAAAATTGCGAAAATTCACTTTTTGTGTCGGGTCTGGAACCAATTAACTGTGATAAACAAGGGATTACTGTGTATGCTGTTTTGCATATGCACAAATCTGCTGGTCCTCATTAGGCTCTTGGCTGGAGCCTATCCCAGCAGACTTGAGGTGAGACACGGGATGACGCGGGATACACCCTGGACTGGTCACCAATTCCACAGTCACACCTATAAGCAATTTAGAATGTCCACCAGAGTAGCTTTTAACTTATCATTGCGCTTCCATGTTGGCCAAGACTAACATGACACAGATTGTGTTTTTACTAAAATAGCCGTATTAAATATTCCGAATTAATTTCACAATTCGGAGTTTAATCATGTGAGATACCAGAATAGAGGGAATCAGCTCTTGTCACAATATTTTGTATAGTTTATTTGAAACAAAAAACCATGTGCATTAACAAGCCTAGTTACAACACGCTGGGATGGTATAGAGCTGCAGTGCGGGTAAAAGCTAAAAAAACAAAAAAAGCCCAGAAGGGGACATGATAATATTCCAACTAGTGTCCATACCTGTGGGAAAGAAAGGAAACATTGTCATTTAAATCCGGCCGGTATAGAAAGACATATTTGTGTAATGAAGACACCCACTTCTGGAACTCCCACTCTCTGTTATCCAGAGGGCACACCTGTCTGGTTTTTAGCCAGCGGGAAATACAGTGGAAGTGGAAAGCGTGCTGCACACCAGAACATCAACACCGGTTACAGACTGAATTTGTTTTTACTGATTTTAATAATTATAATCAGTACAAACTCACATTGCAGACCCCCCAGGCTACGGTGCACTCCTCAGACGTCGCAGAAGCTTGGTTGGCCTGGCACTCTATACCTGATGGCATGAGTGGGAATTACGACTTCCGCCTACAACACTTCATGCAAACTCCAAGTCATTTGTAGTCATGTGTTCACACATGCTTATGTTGTGACGTTTAATAATAATACATTTTATTTATATTGCACTTTATATTTTAGCAATCTCAAAGTAACACAAAGTGAACGAGTATCTTCCTGTAGCTCCTTTCACAGCGACACTATTTAGCCACCGAGGGCTGCATATTGAAAAATGAGATGCGGGGCCCACTTTTACATTCTTTTAAACTTACATAGATGTTTTTTATATATAAAGCATTTTTTGAAACAGCCTACATCTAAGCTTTGTACATGACACTTTTTATTTGCTTGTTTTAACAATTTTTTTAAACAAATATTCTAACTTTTTTCACAAACATTCTTGTTGTCAGATTATGTTTAAATTCTGATATTTTGACTTTATAACATTCAAAAATGTCTTTGCTTTGTTTCTCATAATATTATTACTTATTACACATTTTAGTCTAAAATTTCAACTTTATGCTATTTTGTATTAATATTGTGACTGTCTTAATAGTTTGATTTTATTTGCATACTGTTTTCCCAATTTGACGTTTTTTTTATTGTTCTATCTTTAGAATGTGCCGAGGGCGTTAAATGGCCACCGGAACGCACTTTGGACACAATTACTTTTTTTGCAGGTACTTTTGATAAGGAAAAGGAAGAAATTTAAAAAAAAAAAAGAAAAAGGAATACATTTTGCCTACATGTTCAAACATACAAATCATTTCTGTAATACGGTCAAGTTTTGTTTTCTTAAAAGAAACCATTAACATATTGGAGGAAAAAAGCCATCCTTTGTTTGAATAGACATCAGAGACAACACTTAATGGTGCAATTAGACTTTTTCACATTATGTCACAATAAATTGTAAAGGTGAACTCACAAAGATCCATGATGTGGTTTCGACAAATAGCGCAGTTATCCACAACAATGTCCCAGGCCCACAGCGCCACAGCATTCCACTGGAGAAGAAAACAATGTAACAAAATATTAGTAAGCACCTTATCCGTATATAATACAGTTGAGGCCATGCCCCCCCCCCCCAAATCAAGTTCATCATGTTGTCATGATGTCATCATGTTGTCGTTACCCATGCCTGCCGATATGTTTCATAATACGTATTGACACAGTTTAGTATTAAATGTCATTTAACGCACCCTTGTGGATTCCTCACCACTACAGTAGCCACACATAATTGCCACATATAATAATTGTCAAAGACAATCTAATAACTGGATTTTTCATATATATAATGGATATTTGGAAATTATAATAATATAAGGGGAATTTAATAATAGAACCTGGAAAGTAGATATTAGAGTTTAGCTTAAGGTAAACCGTCATAGGCTATGTATGCTACACCAAGCTAATCCGCTCCTCCAAATGCAACACGCCGTTTACGTAAAATGCTTATCACAACAAACATTAACACACACTGGTAACATTTAAACGCGGTTGTCAGTGTTAATGTACAAAAACAAAGAATCCAAAAACAATAACACGAACGAGAAGCGCCAATGCACGCCGTGTCAAGCAAGCTAACTCAAGCCGCCGTGATGTAGCATTAGCGTGCTAGCTTGCTAGCTACAGCATTCCTATTGACACTAGACTACGGGAGCGCCGGGAACACCGTGGCGGTGATTCCACCTCAATAACTCTTTTGAAAGCATACCTTTTTTACTTCAAATCGCTTCTTGCTCGCTCCACTGCTGGAGCAGCTCGGCGCGTCAACATCCATCGCCGCTGCCATCTTGGTTTGGGAAGTTGGCTGAAAAAACCGTCTCAGGCAAAGCAGGACTTCCGCCACAAGACGATGTCACTTCCGGTGCGTGACATCACAAAGTAATTACGTTTCTGTGACGGAAATAATCGAATCCTGCACGTACGCATACTTTCATTTGTTATAAAGCGACGTCAATAATACCAAATTATTTTTGAAGTTTCTATCTAAGGTGACACGAAAAGCGTCAAGGTGTAGGGTTTTATTTTGAAGGAGAATGGGGTATGTGCTGTTTTGTTGATGAACGACTGTTAATTGAGAGTGTCAATTACTCACCGTAAGGCCTTTGCCAAATAAGAAACGGATTGTGAACCAAACCGGATGCGAATATAAAAAATGCTAATTATTAGTAAAGGAGAAAAAAAACAATTCAGGTTCCACCGAGATTTGAACTCGGATCGCTGGATTCAGAGTCCAGAGTGCTAACCATTACACCATGGAACCACATGACACACACTCCCTCCCATGTGTTTAAGTCGTGTACATCCATCAACAGGACACATTTATTTATCACAACACATACACGTGAGAGGTTCTTTAAGGTTTTGTACATGTCATATTGTAACAATGCAAATGTTAATCAAACAAGTTTTAAGTTTTTACCAGTGTCTTTTTTTGTCACTGTTGCTACTACAGGTTTCCTTTGAGGCTTCTTTGTTGGCTTGGGGTGCTTCACGTTCTTCTTTCCAGGTTTAGGCTTCAGAAAGTTCAATTTGGCTTTCTTGCCTTTTACTTGAGTGGGAGCCGCCGGATCCTTTAGGTCTGATGTAGAGCTGCTTTCCAAACTACAAGACTTAAAAAGATCTAGATCCCTGATCTTCTGACCTCTGAGGACTGGAGGGTGGCCACAAGTAGCACTCACCTCCAAGCTCACGTTGTCCATCCACCTAGTGCAGCCCCCCACCACCCAAAAAAAAAACAGTGTAAGTGTAAACAGTTTAATTGGGACAATTGGCACACCTTTGTAGTTAAAGTGCAGAATTGTGCAAATGTACACCAACCTGCGCAGCGGCAACAAGGTACAGTCACACAGCATGGGGTTGTCTTGCAAGTCAACCACCTCCAGTCCAGTCAGCAAACTCAAGTCGGGAAGCTCCTTCAGCTGGTTTCCTTTCACAGTCAGAGCCTTCAGTCCTGGGCCAAGCCCTGCCAGAGAGTCCCGGGACATCTGGAAGAAGGAACAGTCACTCAAAGTTTGACATAGTCATATTTCAATCACTGTATATAAGAGTGGATATAAATAAATCAACACTTTCATGAGGTGGGAAAAAAATGAGCTTCCGATTCTTGAATGACCAGCAGCCGCCACTGATATATACATAATGCACAAAAAGGGATTCATTACACACCTTCTCAATATTCATCTGGTCCATGTACAGCCATTTTAGACTTTGGGAAACAGGCTTGAATGCATTGGGTCCTACTGAGAGGATCCGGTTCTGAGACAGGTTGAGCTCCTCCAGACCAGGGATGTTGGATATAGCAGCAGTTGGAACACTGGTCAGCCGATTAGCATCCAGGTGAAGTTTACCCAGTAAGGCAGAGTCCAAAGCGCCTTTTGCAATTGTGCGTATGGTGTTATTGGTCAAGTAAAGCTCTCGTAGTTTGGGCGTTACGTAGGACAGCAGGCCAGCGGGCTCCAGTTTGGAGATGGCATTTCGTTCCAGGTGTAACGCAAACAGACATGGTAGGAGTCGCAGAGCTGCAGGAGAAACAAGGTCACATCTTTATTCTATGTGGCGTGTATATTTCTGGAAGTAAATGCCAGTCTTGATTTGGCCACTGACCTGATCCAGGAAAATGTGCCAAGCGATTCCCTTCCAGGTGCAGGTAGCTGAGCTCGGGGGCTCCAGAGAAGGCGTCAGGATCCAAGGATGTGAGATCATTGTCGGAAAGATACAAGTAAAACAGCTTTTTCATTCCCCGGAAGGCACCTCCTGCCAGTTCGTGGATTTTGCAGAATTCCAAATGTAGGGATATAACTTGGCTGGTGCCTGGGAAACTGTTGGCGGGAAGGTAGTGGAAGTGGTTGCTGCGAAGGTCGAGCAGGTGCGTTTTGGCAGGGAAGCCTCGCGGGACTTTGGTGTGACCTCCGTTCTCACATGTAGCATGCTGGGCTTCAATCTAGAGAGGTTTGGCATAAAACAGCAACAGTCTAGTAGTAGGATCAAGTTAAAAAGATCTTATAAATCTTTAATTAGCAGAAAAAACTAATAGATTTATGGAAAAAAATGAAAATAAAAGAAGGAATATAAATAATAAACACAATAAAATACATTGAAATTAAAAATTAAAAAAATAAGGAACTAGGAGTAAAAAAACATGCATGGGTTGAGTAGTAAAAAAAAAAAAATACAACTTGCACATACCCCCTTTCACCAGTAACAGGCGCTGTTGCTACACTTCTGCATAGTTTAACATATTTACACTCCGTTACACATACTGTATGTATACATATATTTTCATACTTTCTTTCTCAGTGATCATAAGAGAAGGTCGTGTCCCTCATACAGAGGGTATTCGGCGTAAAATATTTACCAAATCAAAACATGCGACTCAAACAGAATAAAACTGATTTGCTGTAGCGACTCCTGGAGGGATAAGCAGTGATAAGCCCAAAGGAAAGGAGGAGGATGGAAAAACATAAAAAATGACAAATAATAAATATAATGTAAGTTAAAAGAGTCAAGAAATTAAAAATGAATGTATAAATACATTTGCAAGTAAAATATATTACTCTGTATTCTGTGGATCCCTGCAGACTTTGGCTCCAAAAAATGTTAATAAAAATTTTTCATCGATGGGCCGTCCTTTCCCAAGAAAAGGCATCTCAGTCAGTAATAATTTACAGGTTGTCCTCCATTTACGGTTTAAAATGTTCTGTGTTATAAATTCTGGAGTTTAAAAAAACAGTATTCTGTGTATACCAGCAAATTTGCAATTTTTTGCTCAAAATCATTTTATTTATAATATTTTCTCGGAAAAGAGGCCGTTTTTGTCTGCTGAAAATGCATCTCAGGTCCCCACGGTCAATAATAATTTACAAATACTTGATGATACACGTTAGGCTGTCTTGTGGTTGTGTTAAATGAATTAAAAACGCACTTTTGGTCCTTAAACACTGGATGGCTAGCTCCAGCACGCCTCAGAAGAATACACTAGCCATTAATAAAGGGTTATAAAGATGTTACACCCGAATGTTGCAAGGGTGATGAAAACTAGAGAAGGATGTCTACAAAGCCATGATATGAACTCACATCACAGTTGCAGTTAACGGGGCATTTGACGTTCTGCTTGGGCTTTGCCGTGGGTGTGCTGCCGACCACAGGCGCCTTTTCCTCCTTCTCCTCCTCTAACTCGTCTTTCAGCTGGTCAGCCCTGCTGCGGCAGCGCATGTCCATGGCAGCCACGGCTTGCAGCGGCTCGTCGGACAAGTGAGGAGGTCCAGCGCAGGCTCCCAGCAGTTTGACGCCCCCATGGCTCGCCCAGTTCCTCAGGGGCCGCATGTAGCAGCTACAGTAGATAGGGTTGGCTGTGAAGAAATAAAAACAATGAGGAAGATGTACAGCATGACCATTGGCCGGCCCTACAAGCGAAGAGTGTACCAGTGAGCTTGAGGCTGACGAGGTTCTTGGGGCCTGACAGGGGGTCCAGGTAACGCAGCTGGTTGTGGCTCAGGTCCAGGTGGGAGAGCATAGGGGCTTGGGACAAGGCCTGCTCTGATAGGTCTTGGAGGGACATGTGATCGAGGTACAAGTGTGTGAGCTTCGCCATGGAGACGGACTCTTCGCCAAGGTAGATCATTGGGTTGTGGCTCATTTCCAGGCGCGCCACCTCACGTGGCCTTTAAGTGGGCGAACAAAATTTATTGGACACACCACAAATTATGTGATTTTATTGTTTTTCATTCATTTCATTTATGCTTAAACTATTAAATTATCCTCAATTCCACAAATTGTTATTGTAATTTTTACAAAAACAACTTTCTGCTGGCATCCCATTGGCTAAAACTGTCTTATGGTTAGAGCAGGGATGTCCAAACTGCGGTCTAAGGGCCTTTTACGACTCGGGACAGTTTTCTTATAAAATTAAAAAATGTATTCAACAAGAAAACAAAAAACAAACAAAACAAAAGCAGAAATGAAACAAAAAACAGCTGTAATTTTAACATAATAAAGTCAAAATATGAATAAATATTAAAACGAGAAAAAGTCGTAATTTTATGATTATAAACTTTTTTTTTAATTATTTAAAAAGTTAAAATCATTTTAGTAGCATAGAGTTTAAATAATAAAGAAAAAATATGTTACTTTTTAAGTTGTAATACCACAAAAATACTACAAAACAAAATAAAGCCTGGAAAAGCTGGAAAATTATGACAGGGAAAAAGAAAATTTACAAAAAGACAATTGAATTAGCTGGGAAGCAGAAAAAAAAGGAATAGAAAAAACAGCTGTAATTTAATGAAAATAAAGTCAAAATATTCACGGGAAAAGTCTATACTAGCAGGTAAAAGTGCTGCAATTTTACCGGGCCGACCCAATGCTAGTGAGAACGTTGATGATGGTAGCGCTATGATGACGTGCACTGTTCGGTACAGTTGCGATGGTTAACAAATGTTCCTACCTGGTCATGGCCTGCGTGGGGAAGAACTGCAGCTCGTTGTGGTCCAGACTGAGGCGAGTGAGGGTGAACAAGCTAGCAAACGCCTCGGGCGCCAAGTTGTTGATGGAGTTATGGCTGAGTCGAAGCCACTTGATGTGTTGCAGGCCCTGGGAGAGACACAGTGGAGGTGACGCTGCTGAGACACGTTGTTGGTTTGATTTGTTTCACATTAAGGAACATCACACGGTTACACGCGACATGTCGGAAATAAAAACGCCGCTGCAGAAACCAATACAACGCTATTGTGTGCTGTCCCGCGTGTGCCCGTCGGCTGGTGTGCTACCTGGAAGGCCATGTTGGGGATGTAGACAAGCTGGTTGTGGGTGAGAGCCAGCATGTTAAGTGAGCCCAGCTGCATGAAGGCTCCAGGCTGGATCTCCTCCACGCGATTGTGGTCCAGATAAAGCTCCTTCAAAGAGGAGAGGCCGTCAAAGGACTCCTGCAAAGGTCAGGTTGGACGGAAAATGAGACATGAATCAAATTGCCATCTCGGGGATTGGGCTTCTTACCTGGTAAAGGATGTCGATTTTGTTGTAGGCCAGGTTTAGGGAGACGGTGCGGCCCAGCGTGCGGAAAGCCCCCTCCGTCACCTTGACAAGGTTGCATCGCTGTAGGCTGAGGTGGGTGAGGTAAGGGGTGCGCGTGAAGGCGCCTCTTGGCAGCACCTGCAGGTTGTTATTCTTCAGGTCTAGCTTGACCGTGATCTGGATGGAAGAAACGCAGGACATATTTTGAAAAAGCAATGAATCACTAAACACAACAATTCAATAAAACTGTAATAAGACCACCACAGAGAATCACGGATGTGCAGGGATTGTGTACGCTCATCCCTTGCAATATCACAGCTTTTCAGAAATTAATTCATTAATGATCGCTGTGTGTGGTCGACGATGGTGGATTACCAGACAGACATATTGAAACATAAGTGATATAGGCGGCAGTAATGACACAAACCAGTGGGACATTACTTTAACACTGCATGAAGTCGTGAGGTCAGCAGGTGGTATGTCCGACAACAGAATGAAAAAAAAGTTCTCCCATTCTGTGTGGAAGTGGTAAGTTTTTGGCTTCTTAAGCTTAGATGAAATCAACTGGTTAGCTTGTGGCCGTCTAAATTCCCTGCAGCATAAGAGTTGCAATGCGGTGTAAACAATGAATAATAGGAGACCAAATGGGGCTATAGGGGTGTTATTTTATGTCTACAGGGCTCTAATAATGTTAAAAACAGCTATAAACGAGGCACGACTGTACTGTAGTGTTATTTCCGATTGTCTGTGAACGTGACATGTGTCCTGGCTGCGTGCAGAGAGGTCAGATGACTTTGCTGATGTTGTTTTGGCGTGGTTTGGTCGACAGTGGCCCGGTTTCTTTTTTAAATAAAGAGACTGTTGATCGACCACTTCCACGTCAACCTTACAAAGTCCGGGTAGACGTTAAAATACAGTCTACACCCGTATGTATAAATATGAATCATCTGAATGCATTAAATATTTTTTTCGTAGCTTCACAGCATGAAGCGCAAGCGAGAAAGGGCACATAAATAGTTCACCTCGTCAATAGTCGGAGGAACCCCGGTAAGGTTCTTACCGACGCAGGCAACCGTGAGCTTGGTGGTGTCACAGATGCACACTGGAGGACATTTGCCTGCTTCTACATTCCATATTAGTGCAGAAGTCCCCAGGAAGATGGCAGCAGGGAGGAGATGCATCTGTATTAAGAAGATTTATAGTTCCAAGACAAAAACAAAAACACAGGCAGCTGACATATGAATCTGACAACAGAATTGCTTGTTTTTCAGTACCTGATCCTGAAAGAAAAAAGCAATAGCAAATGCACAGGATGCACATTTACAATATTCAGTAATAAAAGTGATCAGACATCATCGTGAATGAAAAAGAAAAATCTTTACCGTCATGCGGAATGTCAAGCCAAATAGAAGTTCATCTGCACGCAGCTTTTACAATTCCTCCTTCTAGAGTGTTACGCAGTCTGGAGTCCAGCGAGCACACGATCCTTTGGTAAATTCTTCTTCTCGTGACCCCTGATCCCTGCACCCCCAACTGCAAATTAACACCTTGGTTTTACATTTTCTGCTCAGTTAAAAGAGCGAGACGCTGCAAGGAAGCAGCCGTATTTACACAACAAGCATGGCTGGTGAAAGTAGACATTGGGGCATCGATACTTTCCTCTTAGTTGGCATACTCTAATCAATTCAATCCACATTGAATGCACTGCAGAGGATGCATTAACAACTTTGCTGCTGGTGAAATACTGTACATCAGGGGTTGTCCCGTGCGGCCCGTGGGTGATTTGTGGCTCTCAAAAAAAAAACATTAGAAAAAAAACCAGTGATTTATGAGAATAAAGTTGAAACATCTGACCAATAAAGTCATGTTATTAAAAGAAAATAGTCGTAATTTCACAAGAATAGTCAAAATAAATAAGCGGGGTAAAATGCTATTTTTTAATTTATTTAGAAAAACGTGTAATTTTTCTGAAAATAAAGTTGAAATGAGTTGAAATATGAAAATGCTGAGGTTCTTTTTGAGTATGACCAGGATGGACAGGATCAGGAATGATTACATCAGAGGGACAGCACTTATTAGAGGTTTTGAAGATGAAGTCAGACTGAGATGGTTCGGGTATGTCCGGAGGAGAAATAGCGTAAAGATTGGTAGAAGGATGCTGACCTTTGAACTGCCAGGCAGGAGGCCTCGAGGAAGACACAGAGTAGTGAAAGAGGACATGAAGGTAATTGGCGCAAGAGAAGAGGATGCAAAAGAGAGGGTTAGATGGAGGAAATTGATTCGCTGTGGTGACCCCTGAAAGGATAAGCTGAAAGGACAAGAAGATTGTTGAAATAAGTCACGAGGGGAAAAAAATTAACTTACAAAAAAAATGTAAAAAAAAAAATGTAAAAATCATTGGAGAATAAAGACATGAGAATTTTTTTTAATCCCACGGAAAAAGCCACAATTTTACAAGAACAATGGCAAAATAAGAGAATGCAAAAAATAATTTTACAAGAAAAAAAAGTCATGTTTACAAGAATAAAGTATAAAGAATAATAAATTCATAATATAAAAAAAAATAATTTGAATATTGTAAAAAGAGAATTAGTAATTTTTACAAACATGTCAAAATAATAGAATAAAATCATATTAGGAAAAATCGTGATCATAGTAATAAAAATAATAGGAAAATAAATAAAAAGTATAATATTGTGAGAATAAGGTCAAACTATTACGGGAATAAAGTCATTATGAGGAAAAAAACAAGTGTGATGTAAGTTATACTGTGCTATACTATAAATACACTAATACATTTTGTCAACTCTTAACACAAAGTGGAAATAGATGGAAAATATCCAAATAAACCGCATGACACACAAAACAAGAATGAGACGTGCTATGAATAATGCAAAAGAAAGCAGAGGAAGAAAGCCACTCAGTTTATTTTACCAGCTTGTGCTTCTTTTAAGGCAGAAAATACATCCCTGTGGTGCTAATATTTAGCATATAACAGCACACTTTCCATGCCATCGCTAAATATTCATCATAAACATGCTAAAGCATTACATTATTAAATGCCCAAAGAAAAATGTACAATAGCCACCTTGGCTTTATTAAGTTTGCATTCAAGTATAAAGTACATTATAGAGTGTCGTTTTTTTTTTGTTTTGTTTTGTTTTTTTTACACCTGATTTAAAAAATAAAATAAAAACACCAGAGGTACAAATAGCATGGTGGTCTTACTAAGATGCAACACAAAGCACTTAAATGGCCGCGTAACCAGAAAGGCTCGGGCCATTTGAATAAGCATCCAGGTCCAACGAGGTCCACTTTGTATGCTTCCAATTTTTGTGCTGGCTCCCAAAGATCCATCAATAAAAGATAAGCTGTGCGTGTCTCAGCTCTCAGAATGGACTCTCTGCAAGGTGGACTGGAGTTTATGTCGAGAAGTTCCACACGACTCCAAAGCCTTGTTGTTGCTGTGAATGAGAAGCACACCACCATGACTGGACACACGCTTTTATCCCCAGCTCTCGCAAATTGTGTACAAAATGAATTTTAGGCGCCCGCTGAGAATGTAAAGGGTCAAGAAAAGGGTCAAGGTGTCAAGGGTCAAGAAGATAGAAGATTTTCCAAAGAACATTTATCTGTATTTGTATTGTTTGTTCTCTCATCTGCATACCTTTTTCAAAACATTTTTATATGCACCTCTAATGTTCAACAGACTTACTCGGGTCGGCAGCCATCTTCTTTATTTTCAACTGGAACGCGTTGAGGTCGGACTTTCAATGTTGGGATATTCCTACTATATAAAGCAGTCACCTGGCCACGTTGTGGTTCGAATGGCTTTTCCAAAATACAGAAATGAATAATTCATTTGGGTTCGTGTTTCAATACATCTTATTATTACTCAAAACAGGCATGTCAAGCGAATGTTAAGTATTTTGGACTCTGCGATAATATGTAGTATTCTACTCTAGTCACTAGGTGTCAGTAATGTTACTGTAATGTTTTGCGAGACACACAAGCACCAGGGTTGATAGTCTGAATCACCTCACAACCATCCCAAATAAAAATCCCGCCTAATTGACTTTGAACCCAGATTTCACTTCCTGTCCGCCACTGACTCTGTTCCCTCTGGGAACATGTTTTTTGCAACACACATAAGTCTTAAATGGCTTATTTACTTTTATTATGTGAACAATATTGAGTAATGAGAGTGTAAATGTGACTAAACCGTAGTTAGAAAACAGGTTTTCTACACTGTAACTACGGAAACATTCTATTAACAAGGAATCCTACACTTCAGGTTAAAACGTTTTAGAACACCCCAATTTTCCTAGTTACATATTGAAATTCAAGTCCAATAAATAGCTTTAAATGGTAAAATGTGCCAGAGGTTGAAAAAAGGTTACCCAAAACTGATTTCAGAATTATACAAAAAGGCCTGTTTCAGTGACCGCAAAATGGGGTCAACAATTTAAAGGTGTTCGACAGAAATGGGAGGTGGGTCAAGAAACTCATTCCTAGTTCTGGAGTACTTACTACCTCCTCTGTCTGCATAAAACCAGTCTGGCACACACCGTGGTACTACACCCCCGTGAACATCAGTTGAACAGCCTTGCACTGGAGACAGTAATTAAAACAAAAGAGAATTAAAAAGGAGGAGAGACAGACCATCTTAACACTTAAAAATGTAGCTTTTCCCTCCAGATAAATTGTTGTTCTACAACCTGTGACTGCTAGTGTATTTGAAGCCTGGACCACAGCTCTAGGAAGATGGTGTGATATCATTATCTCACTTTCTTGCAGAAAATATGCTTAGACGAAAAACAATCCCCCACACCTCATATGAGCTGCAAAATTAAATTTAGTTAAACATCTGGTATAGCTTTTTTGCTTGCAGAATAACTCACGTGTTAATTCTCCATCACCACCAAATGGACACATTTGCCAACCACTTTTTCCCAACACACCGGGCGTGACAACATTCACGTGCAGTGGGTACGTTACCCCTGAAGACGAGGTGAGAACTGTACTGTGTTTTATACCTGGAAGCCGCCTGCTGATTGGCTCATTCTGTCACGCCCTTACCGGGACATGAAGGCCTCCAGCACGGCCATGCTCTCCTTGGGGAAGTAGTCCTGTCGAACGGCGTGCTCCAAGGCCTGCAGGTGACCGGCTACCACCAGGACAGGCTTCACTTTCTCCTCACTCTGAGCCCACCAAGGCAGAGGACCACGGATTAGAGACGGGGCGGAAACGTGTA
This sequence comes from Oostethus manadensis, assembly GCA_024372805.1. Lineage (NCBI taxonomy): Eukaryota > Metazoa > Chordata > Actinopteri > Syngnathiformes > Syngnathidae > Oostethus > Oostethus manadensis. The sequence goes on from QODF01000128.1 coordinate 182,149, forward strand.
AGTACGAAGATGGAAAAAAGGACATACGTTGAGATGCGGTGACAGTGTGAGCCCACCTTGATAAGTCCCAACAACACCAGCAAGGAGGACACAAAGTTGTAGCCTTGTACGGAAGATGAGGAAAAGGCTTTCTTCAGAAGGGCGTCTGTGGGGAAAAAAAAAGTTCAATTTAATTACCGTTATCCTTAACAGAATTGCTTTAATGCCGCAACCGCGCCAAGAAAAATAACTCTCTACACGCGCAGATGATGCGTTCATGGCTTGACAGAGAGTTGGACAGCACGGAACCCGCTCATAAAGTGACCGGGTCGCTACATTATCATTCTTGCTGATTTGGTAAGAGGCTGTAATAAAACTCTCTACAGGCAAGTACGATACTGTAGCAACCTGGAACTTAGCAGTTTGTCATGTCCGACAGTTATGTGTGGCCGTGAATGCATCATGCGTAGCGCTAGTGTGTAGTGCTGCAACATTAATCAGTGACTCGATGATTAATTGATTATCCACTTAGTTGACAACCATTTTGGTATTTGATTGATCGTTTTTTTATTTAAAAAATTTATATCCTCGTATGTTCAGCATATGAAATGTGAATATTTTTGAATTTCCTTTGTCATCCATAAAAGCCAACCTATTATTTTTGTGTTTGAGGTAAAGCAAGATATTCACACACATCAGCTTTAGCTTTAGAAAAATCAATGGAATTTTTTTTGCCTCTTTTCAAATATGTTGCAGACCAAGCCACAAGTTGTTTGTGTTTGGCTCATATTGATTTGGTCCGTCTAGGGCCTAACCAATCCCTCAAATAATTGAAACATCAAGCTTCAGATAAATCAACTAAGAAAATAACCATCTTTTCGCACCCTTACGTGTGTGCGTGTAGTGCATGTGTGGAGACAGCTGCAATACTCATTTGGCTATGTTTGCTGATATTATTTTAGCTACGTTTGCAGCTGACAAGCTGATGGGAAATCTCTGCAGGTGGTATTGCAAATCTCCAATACATGAATTACGTTTCTAATGCTGGATTGGATCAGCCCAAAGCGTATTCATAACGCAGGTCAGCAGGAATTACTTTTTTTTTTGCAACAGACATGTTCATCAATATCAAAACCAGTATTGCTTTTTAATAAAGTAAGAGGTATGGGTCGACACCATCCATGTCTGTAGGGTATATACACTATATTGTGCTCAACTCAGCATAAAGTCTTGGGGAAAAAAACTATAAAGCACAATAACAGACAAAAAGGAACGTACAGTCGCCCTAGCCACATTCGGGGCTTCACTCTCTCAGGTTTTTCTAAAATATATTAATACATCAACAGCGCAAAAATTCATTAATCACGGTTGGGTCTGGAACCAATTAAGCAGGATAAACGACTACTGTATAAAAAAACAATTAACAGGGGACCTGCAAATCCAACCAGCGAATGATCAAAGACTCACCAACACTTTCCAAGACTGCGGTCTTAACTTCATTATTGTCCTCCTTGTACACAGAAGCAATTTTGAGGAAGGCTTCAGCTGTTTTTGTAGCATCGGTCACATCCACCTGAACACACGAGAAGGAAGAAAACATAAGCACCCCATTTGGTATAATCAGGTAATGAATAGTCCCGCTCGCCCGCCCCCCTAGCCCTCCACCACCCCGGCAGAAGGACCCTTCCATGTATTGCATTTGCCTTTTGTCGCCATCTAGAGGCAACCGGTAAATGCAATGACAAACAAATGGAAAAGATGAAGACAAAACACAAAAATAAACACCAAAATGAACAAAGGCAATATAGAAAAAGCAGTGGCAACATGTAAAAAGAATATAACCACATTTGTATTTTTTTGTATTATTGATTCTCTTTACATTTCCACATTTATTTCCTTTTAAATTTGGCACGCCTGTGATTCCATAGTTATAAGGCGCTAAAGAGAATGTGCATGTCATTGTACACCTAATATTCCACTATATTAATGAACAGATGCGTTACAATGCTCAACCAAGTTAGCTGTGGTACGTGCTTAGTGCCAAATCTATTTGGCGGTCCACATTTATTAGCGACAGGCCGCCACAAATAAATGATTGCATGGGAAACACCAAGGTATTTGTAACATACCACTTTTTAAGGGAGCCACCCACACAGTACCGAGGGGAAATAACGTGACTATTGATATAGCTGATGCGGCCTGCACGCACCGCAATGTAACTGCAAATAAGGGTTAACTGCAGTATTACCAAACTGTTATATGGCTTTGCATCAAAACACCACAAATGCCACACTTCCCTGAGGGTGAAATGTAGAGCTAGTGTGCCTGTTATGGACGCTTTGTTTACCTGCTGCTCAATCAGTGCTGCTCTTTTGGCTCCCAGCTTAAGCAATTTGTCTGGGGACGGAAAGCTGAGGAAGGACGAGACGTCTGGCGGCCGCGGGGCTGAGGGAGGTGTGGAAAACTATAGTATGAAGGCAAGGGGAAGAGGCGTGGTTTTAGCAAGACTTTGGGCTAATACTTAAAAGTATTAATACTAAACGTGATTGGCCACTATTTCGACCCGGACCACCTTGTTGACAGTGTTTTCCTCTTCCTCATCCTCTTCATCTTCTTCCTCCTCCTCCTCAACCTCCTCTTCATCCACCTCCTCCTCCTCCTCATCATCATCGTCGTCGTCGTCGTCGTCCTCATCTTCTTCATCTTCCGGTTCACCCTCATCATCACTGAGGATGAGGAGAAGGGGATGGGCTGGTTATCAACCTCCCTTTTAGAAATGTCTCAACTGTATAATGTGTAGTAGTATTGCATTTTCAGGCTACCTGAGCGATGCCAGAAGATCAGCCATGTTCTTGCTTTCCATTAAGTCTTTTAAAGCCTTGCAGCCGTCACCACCAAGGTAGTTACCTGCCAAACACAGTAAGCAAATTAAATTGCCCTCTGGGGACCAATCAAAGCCTTTTGAAGGAATCATTTGTCAAGAAAAGCTTAAACTTTTCTACCATTTAAATCCAGTTTTTCCAGCTGGTCCTTGTCCTTGACTGCGTGGGCCACAGCCAGAGCAGCTTCCTCTGTTATCTCGCCAAAGGACAGATTGAGTTCCTGTGTGGTATGAAGGCATATTTGGGGGAAAAGGGAAACTAGAAAAGCATGCAGACAGCGCAGACCTCCATCTCACTCTCTCATATATATATATATGATATATGATATATATATATCATATATATATATGCCAGTTTTTAGCAAACAGCAAATGATCACCGCATTGGTTGTCCAAATTTTATCACATGACTATGTATTTAAGATAATCTTATCATTCATCCATTTTCTATGCAACTTATCCTCACTACGGTTGAGGGGTATGCTGGAGCCTACCCCAGCTGACTTCTAGCGAGAGGCAAGGTTCCGCCTGGATTGGTGATAATCTTATGTAAAATTAAATCAAAACTATAGGTTTTAAGCTTCTATTTCTGAACCGACTCAAAAAATGGCGTCAAAACCTGCGTCAAAACCGTCAACCCTAACATTAGGGTTGCAGGTTTTGACGTTTTGCCTGCGCTGTCAGTCGTCCCTCGCTACATTATCTAAAATAATTAACTATTGCGGTTTTAGGTTGAATATGGCCTATTATTCCTTTGTTATGCATATTAAAGCAAATTGTTTAAGCAAGGTATCCTAGGCCTAAATTAAGCATTTTGAAGCATAAAAATGGCTAAATTGAATAAAAATACAAATATAAGGCGTGCAAAAGACATAACATATAGTGTAATATCTGTGACCGATGTCCTAGGTAGTGACGTGTGTTAAGTCAGCTAGCAGCAGTGTGGAGAACGCGAGAAACTGGCCTGAATTCTGTCCGACAGCAGCTCCTGTGTGATGTTTACTGAAACTGAAGTGCATTTTGAGTCTCTCCTTGACCAAAAACTGTATTCCACACTGGTTACTAGGTGTCAGTAACGTTACACTAATGAGACAATAGCCACCACAGGAAATACGCTGTCAATGCTAGCATGTGAGTCTGTTATGTCTTACTTATGTCTAACATGGCATATTTTCTATTATTACATCTACTGTATCAGGTAATAACATTGCAAAAGTGAAAATTTGGGTGTTATTTCATGTCTAGAGGGCTCCAATAATGCTAAAAATCGTATCTATAAGGTCGTAAACAGGTTTCGATAATTAAAATATTCCATTTATAAAGAACAAATCCTACTTTGCGAAAATCTAATTATGGCGGTCAGGTCTGGAACCCGCCATTGGTTGCTGTATTTCTCCGACAAATGGAACTGTTGTTAAACCCCATTAGTTTCTCCTATAAGTCAGACTAACTTGCAATTACTCATAAAATACATCTGACAATATCTAGACATTAATTTTATCACACTGACAATATTTAGACACATTTCACATGTGATGTTAAAAATGACCACTCACCTTCAAGATTGGCAGTCCTTTTAAAACAGTTTCCGCGATTGCTATGGCTCCAGCAGGACGCACTAAACAGTCGCCAAAGTTTATTACTTGGATGCTTCGCAAATGTTTCAATGCCTGTGGAGGACAGAGAAAAGTGTGGCACAGCAGCAACCCATTTAGACGTCATGTCAGATGCCTTTCTGTCTTTTAAGAGGATTAAGTTTTAGCGTGCAGAATATTTAACCATACCTTAGCCATGGCAATGGCGCCCTTCTCCGTGAAAGTGTTGTCATTGAGGTTGAGGGTTCGCAGGTTTGGATTGTGCTGCACGGCCATTGCCAGGGCAGTAACACCGGGGTGATTGATGCCATTCTGGGGCATATGGATCTCCTCCAGGCTGCCCATCAACTATAGACACAGACACACGTTCTCAGACACAAATACATCCAGACACCACTAAAATTTTCACTGAAAAACATAGTCTTGATGAATGGTATGAGTAATTTTGTAAAAAGGTAAATACAAATTGTTATCCCTCATTACCTCGTGGCTCGAGCATTGCGCCCTCATTCTATTTCGGTTTTTCAAAAATGAATTAATGATTGCTTGTGGTTAAATACAGCCAATTACTGGCTAAATAAAAATATGCATATTTGAGCAAATTGGACTACTCTTGGCCTAAAGTCAACATTTCCAAGCATTAAATAGTTAAATGAAATAAAAGACAAATACAAGGCAGAAAATGTATTCCAATTCTGAATGTACTATTCTATATTGGCCTCTGGGTGTCACTATTATGGCGAGCACCAGTTCACCAGAACAGACATTTATTGCAGGATTACATTATCTCACAACAGACAATAATAATCATTTTACTAACACGGGCTACTGTTTGAGCCGTAGCCCACGACAAGCTCATACTCAACTTTTAGCTTTTATCTTATTCTTGTTACCTTATTGGGGTTTTTTCTGTTTATTTTTGGGGGCAATAAAAGAAAATCTGCACTTTAGACAACCTTGCTTTTGTAGCGTTTCAGCAGGGGCAGGTTTTTATCTTCTGAACGAGCCAAATACACACGGAAAAGAATGTTTTACAAGCTGACCAATCACAGCCTTTACCCTCTGCAACGTGCAAAGCGATGTAGCATGCGCTGGTAGCATAATCCAGGTTTCAGGGACTCAAAATTGAAACAGGCGAAATGCAACAAAATGTGTACTTGGAGAGCAGCAAAGCGTACAAAATGCATGCCGCGTACAAAAATTGTGTAAATACTGGGGGTTCTGAGAACGCACAGAAACACTTTGACCTTTTGCATGTTTCTGTAGCATATCCTCGAAGTAAGTCATGATTTACCTGGAAAGCTTGAGCGAGGGCAGTGGCGCCGTCGTTTTCCAGTCGATTCCTCCCGGCGACAAACACCTTCAGGCTGAGGGGTGTACTTTTTCCGCTTGATTTGTGGCACTCCATCAGTGAAGCAGCCAAGATCTGAGGAGTCGATGAAGAGCAAAGAGGAGGTTCTCTTGCAACTTTTTAGATGTTTTAAAACTTGACTGCTATAATTCCACTTTGGGCCCAAAATAATTAAGCCCAATTAGGCCCTCAAAACACCCTTAGTTTCTATAATAAGTGTATATTTAAATGTGACTGTAACATGTGCATGTTTTGCCTTGATAAAGACTAATAAATATATTTATTTAAATATCTTCTTGGAATTCAGAAGCAGCCAAATGACCTCCACATGACTTACCTTCCCTCCTCCGACACCCATGCCACAGTTGTTGAGCCGCAGTTCCTGCAGTGTGTAGCAGGCGGAGCTTTTCAGTAACTTCTCGATGCCCTTCACGCCGTCCGGTCCAAAGGCGTTGTCACTGAGATCTAGAACGGTCAGCTTGGCACCGGCCAGCATCAATGCATCACCCAGTGAATTCTTTTGACAGAAAGAGAGATAAGTATGAAATCAGGGGCATTCTAGTCCTGTGACAAAGGCAGAAACATTCACTCAAATGTTACCAGAGCAGGTGGGATCTCAGAGCGGAGGCGGCCGGTAAACATGTCACTCCAGTAACAGCACTGAAAGGTTAAATAAAAGCAATCTTGCAGTTAGAAACATCATGCATTATTATAGTTTTAAAGCTAAACTAATTAAAATTATGACAATTGCCAGACTTGACCTTCCCAATTAGTCACATTACTTTAAAATGCAAATAATAGTTTAGACCAGGGGTAGGGAACCTATGGATCGGGAGCCGGATGTGGCTCTTTTGATGATAACATATGGCTCTCAGAAGGTTCTAAACGCTATAAGATTTATTTATTTTAATTTAGTTTTCTTGCTTTTCAGTAGGGGTGTTCAAAGTGCGGCCCGAGTGATTTATTTGCCCGTGGCACAACGTAAAAATACAACTTGAACAAAAAACTTTAGGGAAACAAAAAAAATTGAAAAATGAGTAATTTTACAAAAAATAAAGTAAAAATATTTACTTATTTATTTAAAAAACTTGTAATCTAACAAAAGAAATAAATCTAACCAAAACATTTTTTGGAAAATTAGGTTGTGGAAAAGGTTATATTAGGAGAAAAAAGTCAAAATATTACAGGAATAAAATCATAATTATGAGAGAATTTGAAAAAAATGAAGACTTAAACAAAAAAAGAAGAAGTCTAAATCAAAATATAAATATAATATAAATATAAAAGTCTAAGTCAAGAGAAAAAAGTCACAATTTGACAAGAATAAAATTATATTATGTGTAAAAACAATGTCATTTTAGTAAGAGTTTCTTCTTATTTTTTTTAAATGTTGCAATATTAAGAAACAAAACAATTCAAAGTTGTAATTTTTGGAATATTAGGTTGCGGGGAAATTAATTTGAGAGTCAAAATATTACAATTTCAAATGTAATTTTTGTTGGTTTTAAATGTTTTAAAGTAAAGACAGGAATCACAATGTTAAAAATAACATCCAAAATATAAAACCTTCCTAGCACTTCAATCCATCCAATTCAGAGACGTATTATATTCTAAAATTGTTGGCTTACTTTTAGTTGTATTCACTTTTAAAAAATAGGATATGGCTCTCACAAAAATACATTTGAAAATATGTGTCGTTCGTAGCTCTCTTAGGCCAAAAAGGTTCCCGACCCCTGGTTTAGAGTGATGAAAAGTAGAAGCTCGAAACCTTGAACTGGCTCTTTGTCTCAAGGGCCTTGGCGATGGCTTTGGCTGCCTCCACACCGACAGTGTTCCCCTCCAGTCTCAGAGCCTGGAGACCCTCAAAGTCCTCAATGTCCTTCACAATCTCCTCAACTAAAGACAGGGGGATGGTACAAGTTGAAAATGAGAGTACACCAAACCATGCCTCTTGAAACGGTTTATGTACATTTCTTCCACATTCAGGGTTGCAGCTAAAAGACTGGAAATGTTGTCTACTCCCACCTGATTGGGAATCATCAAGCTTTCTTCCCTGGCCTTTATAACTCAGCTCCCCCTCCTCAACTCCAGTTTTGGCCAAGGACTCGGCCAACTGCGAAACAATGTCTGTCGCCATTGGGATAGCTGAAAAATACAAAATAAATAAATAAATATATACATATATATATATATACACACACGATACATATACATACGTATACATATACATACGTATGTCCGCGCATATACACCCGCGCGTATATCCACGTATATACACACACACACGTATATACACACACACACGTATATACACACACACACGTATATACACACACACGTATATACACACACGTATATCCACGTATATACACACACATATCAACACACGTATATCCACGTATATACACACGTATATCCACACATATACACACGTATATCCACACACGTATATCCACACACGTATACACACACACGTATATACACACACGTATATACACACACACGTATATACACACACACGTATATACACACACACGTATATACACACACACGTATATACATTTATAAATATATATATATACATTTATAAATATATATATATATATATATATATATGTCATAAGAAATCACTATTTATATGACACAGCTGCAGTCTGTATACTGTACATATATTGTGGACAACCAAAAGTACTCACTACGCCAAACCAAGCACCGTGTAGGTGCTTGGTTTGCCTTATTTCTCTTATTTGCCTTATTACTCTCAGCCTTATTTACTGGTCTGAACCGCAATTTTTCAGCATTGAGTTTCCTGTACTATGTTTTGCCAGTGTGGCGTTGCCAATGGGGAAGCTAAAGTTAGCATTAGCTGCTAAGCTTTCAAAGCGTCCCAACAAAACGCTAACAAAAAAAGGCGCTGTCAAAACTGCGGCTACAGGTAACACAGCCCCCAAATGTGCGTTGACATACACGCCAGCACTTCCCCGCCACGTATTTCGTTATTTTGCTTGGGAGTGTGAGCATCGTCTGTGCAATTACAACGCGGAGTGTCTGACGCAGCTAAGTTAATGTTGACAGACGCACAGCGCGGTATTTTAGAACGAAACGCCGTCAGCCTCTCAACTCCCTCTCCCGAAAAAAACACTTACACACAGCCCCGGGAGGTCGGTGAGGAAATTAATTTCAAATTTACTCCGACAAGCAGTTCAAAGACGATTGTAGTCGAGTGGCACGCTCCCGCCCGTTCCTGTAGTTCAAAGCGCAATTCGGCACACCACACTGCTTTACGACACCACACTGCTTTACGACTCAAGAGTTGATGCCCACGGGAAGTGTAGTCCAATTCGTCTAAAGTGGTGTGTTCAAGTACCTGCTAAAAGCTGGTGCAGTGGGGAAAAAAATAGCGTGAGAATGTTCCCAAACGCTGTAATTTAATTTGATTCAGAGAATTGGTTCACATTTAGCACCCCTACACTTCATTTAGGGGGTTACTTTATCAGCGCTATGAGAGCGATGTTTTTCAGTTACCCTCCTATTTTTATTTTCACAAACATGTTTTTTGTAGTTTTGAAATATGTTACAGTATATACAGTTTACAAACTCAAGAACTCCGTCCTTGGAAACAGGAGGCCGGAAAGTCAAGTATATTTATATTCAAATTATATAATAAAATTATAAGAATAGGGAGGCATAGAAAATGATTAGATGGATGGTTGGATAGATATATTAATATACTTTAATGTATACTACTATTTATATACAGTGGGCAACAGGCCTGTAATTTTTTATCATAGCTATACTTCAACTATGAGAGACAGAAAACCACATTGTCTGATTTTTAAATGATTTAATTGCAAAATATGACAGAAAATGAACATTTGGTCAATAACAAAAGTTAATCTCAATACTTTGTTATATAAACCTTAGTTGTCAGACAGGGGTCAAATGTTCTCTGCAAGTCTCCACCAGATTTTTACACACTCTTGCTGGTAGTTCCATTTCTCCATTTTCTCCCAGCTATGTTTCATCTTCAATGCCCTTGCTGATGGAAAGAGGTTTTTACTCAAAATCTTACATGAAACCATTCATTATTTCCTTTATACAGATCAGTCGTCCTGGTCTTTTTGCAGAAAAACAGACCCATAGCATGATGTTTCCACCCCCATGCTTCACAGTACGTATGGTGTTCTTTGGATGCAACTGAGTATTCTTTCTCCTCCAAACACGACAAGTTGACTTTCAACAAAAAGTTATATTTTGGTTTCATCTGACCATATAACATTCTCCCAACCCTCTAGTGGATTATCCAAATGCTCTCTAACAAAGTTCAGACAGGCCCGGACACGTGTTGGCTCAAACAGGGAGACATGACTGGCACTGCAGGATTTGAGTCCGTGGTGGTGCAGTGTGGTACTGAGGGTAGCCTTTGTTACTTTGGTCCCAGCTCTCTGAAGGTCATTCACTAGGTCCCCCTGTGTGGTTCTGGGATTTTTGCTCACTGTTCTTGTGATAATTTTGACCCCATAGGGTGAGATCTTGCGTGGAGCCCCAGATTGAGGGAAATTATCAGTGGTCTTGTATGTCTTCCATTTTCTAATAATTGCTCTGACGGTTTTCTTCACATCAAGCTGCTTACCTATTGCAGATTCAGTCTTCCCAGCCTGGTGCAGGTCTACAATTTTGTTTCTGGTGTCCTTTGACACCTCTTTTCTCTTGGCCATACCGTAGTGGCACTTGGAGTCTGACCATTAGAGGATGTGAACATTTATACTGATAATGAGTTCAAACATGTCCCATTAATACAGGTAACGAGTGGAGGACAGAGGAGCCTCTTAAAGAAGTTACAGGTCTGTGAGAGCCAGAAATCTTGCTTTTTTTTGTAGGTGGCCAAATACTTATTTTCCACCATAATTTGGTGTGGTATGGGTATGGTTTTTTCTCATTCTCTCCCATAGTTGAAGTGTACCTATGATGAAAATTACAGGCCTCTCTCATCCTTTGAAGTGGGAGAATGTGCACAATTGGTGGCTGACTAAATACTTTTTGCCCCACTTTCTTTTAATATATAAGTGTATTATTATATTTATCTCCAAAATATATAAGTTTATAATAAAAGTACATTAAAAATTATAAGTATAAGTGAAGCATAGAAAATGGATAGATAAATAGATACTTTATTAATCCCCAAGATACATTATAGTTATCGGTGATACTGGACCTGTACTGAAATGCCTCGAGAGTGTTATCGCGTGGCTAAAGTTCACGGTTTCGCCTATACCGGAAGTATACTCGTGGGCGGTGCTTGTATGACGGAAGTGCTTTCCGAGGCATAGTAGGTCCCCTCCCATGTCTTAAAGGGCCAGTGCAGCGACTCGGCACTGGTGAAAAAGAGAAGAGCTGGGAGAAATCGAAACCTAACTGCTGACGAGCGATATTATTCCTTTCAAAAACTGTTTCATAGCTGCCCACCCACGCCTGAAAGGCTTACTCTCAATTCTGGCTCGCCCATGACGCTAAAGTAAAGTTAGCTGCGGATGAATAAACTTCTTCCCTCGGAAGGTAGGTGGCTTTGAAGTTGGGCCAGTCGCGCCATTTTATTCTTATCAAGCTGCCCGGAATGCTAAATAAAATCAGTGCGAGCGGCCTAACGACACCGAATGACTCGGAAAGCAAAGTGCTACCAGATTATCAGCGTTCATTCGTAATGTTTTGTCTCGCTCTCCCAGTATGGACCCCGCAAGACAGCGACGCAGGAAGGAGATAGGTGATGCTCTGAGATTCATACAGTTGAGTTTGTACACCCCGAACACGTCAACCTCCTTTAGCGCGGACTGTACTGGATCATATCTTTCTCTTTCCTCGTTCAGGTCTTCTCTGCCTTTTCCGGACCAGGGAGGCTACCAGGTAACATCTTCTACTTTCCTCTTTTTATGCACCATTTACACAACGTGAACTGGGCCAGGTAGATCCACATTTTCAGACTGCACAGGTGACTTGAGTTTGTGTCCAAAGTGTGAACCTGAGGCCTATTGTTGCCCATGTCTGTTATGTTTTGCGTGTGCACGTGTTCAAAATACAATAAAACAAGAAAAAGACTGCAAAAAAAACAGCAACTGCAACAAGTAATCAATGAATCATAGTCCAGTTAATCTGCAATTATCGTTTGTGTTTGATTAATCATTTTTGGTTAGGAGAAAATATCCCATATTCATGGCTTAGCCATGAAAGAAGACTTGTTATCCTTGTGTTTTAGGCAAAACAAGATATTTACACACACCATGGAAAACTCTGATCTGCATTTTTGCCTCTTTGCTATGCTGCGGACCATACCACTACCTTGTTGATTTTGGCCGGGACTAATTGATTACCAGATTGATCAAAAGAAGAAGCTTCTGATTAATTGAGTTAAGAAAAGAACAGTTTGTTGCAGCCCTAGAATAAAGTCTTAATATTAGGTAAATAAAGTCATAATATTAAAAAGGAGAAAATATAGGGTGTAATTTTAGATGCATAATGTTGAAATGTTAAAGAAAACAGATGTGTTTAAAGTTCTAATATGATGAAAAACAAACAGAACCAAGAATAAAGTTAGACTGGGAACAAGTTGCAGTATTACAAGAATTGAGGTGAACCATGAAAAAAGTGAAATAGTTGTAATTCTTTTTTTTTTTAAAAGAGGCAAGCAAAAAGGAAATTTGAAGAAAAACAGCCTAACTTTTTAGCATATCTACATGGGTTGTTTTACAAAATACAATATGTCAAAGTGGCCCTTACATCCTTTCATCACGTCTCCTCACTTTATCCACGCTTCCCTTCTCAGGACTTCCTGATCAAGTTGGTGTGCAACCTTCTCAAAGAGGGCAATTGCTGGTTCAGGGATGGCAACGGGAATCGGGCAGTGAGGGAGTTTAGTGAAGCCTTAAATGTTACCCACTACGCCTCAGCAGGGAAGATCCATATTCCTCAAGTTTTACTGGAGAGACTGTACGTCAACCGGGCGACTGCCTACCACAGCATGGTGAGATGAGTGTAATCAAATTAGCCCGTCAGTTATCATCCCTCATGCAAACTTTGTGAGGTGAATTGCTAAAATTAATACAAACACATACTTTTTATATGGCAGTGCTCGGAGAAAAGGTACAGGAAAGTGGGGAAGGGTTTACGTGTTAGAGTTTATACTAATCATATCTGTTACTGGTGCTATTTGTCCCTTTTTTACATATGTTTATACTAGATTATTTATAGGTGCGTTGCAATAAATGAGAATATGGTGCAAATATTTTGGATTTCAGGAGGTCACTTCCGACTAAGGAAGTCAATGAATTAAAATACAAATATTAGGCATTTGGAAGGCTCATTCAAAGACAGCAATGGTTACTAGGTGTCAGGAATGTTGCTGTAATGTTCGGTGAGACACACAAGCACCAGACAGGGTCACTCGAACACCAAGTTTGAATGATCTCACAACAGGCACAATAATCCCTAACACGGGCTACTGTTGTGACAGTCACCCCCGGCAAGCTGTACAGCAACTTTCTACCCACAGATGTCACTTCCTGTCAGCCCCCCCTACTCGACTCCCCTTGCAACAGATCACATTTAATAAACGCGCACGAGCATGAATTTTATTTATATCATATAAGGGTTTTTTCTCTTATGTCTACTATATTTGGTAGTACGAGTGTAAAGGTGACTATAGGGGTGTTGTTTCATGTCTAGAGGGGTCTAATGTTACCATTTGTATTTATATATATATAATATTATATATATATATATATATAAAGGTGACTATAGGGGTGTTGTTTCATGTCTAGAGGGGTCTAATGTTACCATTTGTATTTATATATATATAATATTATATATATATATATATATATAAAATATAAATACACATACATAAAAAAAAAAATAAAATAAAATTTCACTGATAATTAAAACCCAAAAATGGGCCTGGAAAAAAAGGGGTCTTCTTATATTTGGGTTAATACGGTAATTCTGTGCAACACATTTTTAATGTGAACTTGAGTTCATTTAGAAACATTTATGATGTGTTTGACTTGTCAAATGATGTTGCAATCTAAAGTTGTCCGAAATAGAAACCTAATCCGGAACTAAGATTTGAGATGATTTACAGCATAATTCATGAAAAAAATCGGCTATGTAGACTCAGTTTTATTACCATTATAAGCATTGCCTTTTGAAGAACAGTCAAATCGTAGTTTTGTCTAGAAATAGGTTTGCTACTGACAAGTTCCTTAACCTTCTATCTTTTCAGCTGCCTTTTCTAAAAACATTTTTTTTTTGTCTCGTGTTACGCAGAAAGAATACAGTCAGTGCGTGAAGGACTGTGACAAAGCTATGGAAGTGTTTCAAAAAAGCCACAGGCTGCTCTACTTGAAGGCCCTTTGCTTGAAGCAACTTGGCAAGTACAAGGAGGCTTACGACTGCACCAGGGAATGTATGCTTATGACACAGGTAAAGGGGTAAAATAAGTGTTACAGTAATTTCCGGTGTATAAGATCCACTGGTGTTACTGCACCCACTAAATGTAGAGAGAAAAACAGATACTTACACATACAAGCCGGACATGTCCTCGTCGTAAAATGACATATTGTGGCATGCACGAGTCGGTGAGAAATACGTAGGGAGCAGAAAATCATGAGTTAGCAGAAAAATCGCAGCAAACTAGTCAACCATCGGAAATCATCACACAGCAACTCAACACGCAACGTGTAGGTAGGAATGATACAAAACCAGTACCAATACCGGTGTAGAATAATAGACCACCATCATGCATTGCTTTGTTTTGTTGGTAAGCAGGCCGGCCACCATGCGCTGTTGAGGGCCTGTTCATTCAGCCGGATGATCCCTCCGGTGGACAAAGGCAGTCATCGCAGCGGAATGAACTTAAGAAGCATTGCATGCTTTGCTGGGAAAAGCAATGAATGATGGGAAGCAGTTAAGATGATTGTTATTCTTGAGAGTTTAAGGAAAAAGTAGTGGCTTATACACCAAAAATTAGGACTGTCAGTACAAATTGGACAATGTTGGTTGTTATATATTGCACAATTTGCTTATGGCTGTATTTTCGGAAGTAAAATGATCACTATGTAAAACATGTTCTTACTTTCTCGTGCTCTTTATTAACTATTCACAGGACAAACAGGTGAATGACCTTGCAGAGGAACTTGCCAACCAACTGGGACAGAAAAGGCGACACCCTTATGTGAGCAAAATTGTCATGATTGTGTGTTTGAGCGTCTTCTCTTATATGGACACATTTTTCTTCTTGGATTTTCTCATCCCTTTCACATGTTCACGTTTTCTCATGCCTAGGTGTCCACTCGTGTCGGAAAGCACATGAACTCTTTGAGTCAAACTGCAGCAGGTAAGTCTCAACATCGAAGCCCCTTTGTGCTTATTTTCTTATCTTGGAACTGCGAAGAAAACATATAATTTTATGTGTGTGCGTTTCCTCAGTCGGTTTACCCAGTATGCCTCAATCTGAGCTTCATGCTAAAACAAACAACAACCACACGCCTGCCATCTCAGGCCTGCAAAGCATGGACACCTTGGAGGACTTTCAGCTGATAGGAGGTGACTTAGACAGCCTGCTGGACTCCATGGCTAATAAACAGGAGGCTGCTGAGGTAAAGGTACGTTATTGGGGCTTTAAAAACCCTGTTCCCCACTGATAAAGAAATCTTGGCATCTATGGCTACAAGCTATTCTGCAGGTGTGGAAAAGCATGCAAGGCTGCTCTTCAAAATTGTCATTCTCTCTACTTTTGGCGCAGCTTCTGTCAAATGATGATCTCACTAAAGGCATAATGAAGCCTTTAATTGTCGAAGGTGTGACAGTTGATGTCGCGTCACGCGCTCATCCTGATGAAGAGCTCGAAAAGCAAGGGCGCCCAAAGTGCAGCTCGGGGGCTGTTCACGGGTAGTATTTTTTGGCACCGTTTACAAATACAATTACATAAAATGCAAAGTTGCATAATGTTGAAATGAAACGTTGGTTCTTGTAACACAAAGCTGACATTCAGGCTGTTGTTGTGTTTTAAATACTTGCGCTTTTTTTTTAAATTAATGAATGAATGATTCCCTTTTCATGGTTGACTATGGCCTATTTGTCAAAAATGTATATTTCAGCAAATTGTATTTGTATGAAAATGGCTAAATGAATTAAAATACACAGAAGTCATTGCGCGATCCTGCTCCATTCTAATCACAATCCTCATTGTTTCTGCAAAAATTCACTTTAAAACGGGGGTTTTCAAACTTACATACTGAAAAATTGGGGACACTTTGTTATAATTTTATACAAAGAAAAAAATTTCGGAGGGTTTTTGTACATTTTGTATAAATTTTCCAAATATTTTTACTTTCTTATTAAATAATATTTTCATTTCATCCCCATTATATTATAGCATTTTCCTATCCTAATTTTCCTAAATTAACATTTTGTTTCTCGTAACATTAACAATTTTAAACATTTACTTTAACTCGTTCAATACCAAACAAGTAATTATACGTTTTCATAGACCCAAACTTCTTTTCCCAAAGTTGTATTTATACTATGTTTTTTTTTTATATATTTTATATCATGCATTAATTAATATATTCTTATAGTTAATATAGTTACCACTATTAGATCATCTCCGTCATATAGAGGGTTGTGTCAGGAAGGGCATCCGACGTAAAACCTTTGCCAAATCAAAACATGCAAATCAAACAGAAGAGGATGATTCGCTGTGGCGACCCCTGATGGGATAAGCAGGGATGAGCTGAAAGGAAAAGAAGTCATGAACACCACATTTCAACTTGTGAATGTCGTATTGTACATTGATCACTACCAGGTGAGGTTAGTAATTGATTAGTGAGAACAAGCTAAAACTCTGCTCTGAACCCCCGTTGTTACTTCATGTCTGCCACCCATTCTGCTCCCCTACAAGCAACATTCCCTGTAAGCTGCGCAATGCAATTATTGGCCAACTGTTTGAGAAGCACTGAATCAGAGCAACATTTGTGTCCGTGTTTCTATGCAAAGTTTAAGCCTCATTTTAGTTTGTATTTAGTCAAACAATATTTCTCCTACAAGACGACGTACAGTGCGTGTAGCATGGGGGGGTCAAGACACTGCTACAGTTAGGGGGGGTGGCGGGATTGTAATTTAAGAAATGTGGTAATAGTAGCAGTCGGGGTAGAATCTGTGGCAGAAAATACACTGCTAACAGCAGCAGTGGCATTTAAGATTCTGTTGTAGATGATGACGATGATGGCTGGGTTTGTCACAAGTGGATCATTTTGATGAGCCTGTTGGGTATTGTGGAGACGGGGATCTGTCTTTTTCTGAGCCTGGTTATATCATAGTATGCAAATATGATACTCATATCATATTGTCATACTGATAAATTTTTCACATTTACCTTTTATCTCTAACCATTTTCAAGCTGCAACTTTTGAAATATTAATATATAAAAACTGAATATTTTCTTGAAAAAAAACTGTGGCGCCAAAAGAGTTATGATTATATCTACTATATTGTGTAAAAAGAGTGTAAAGGTGACTATAGGGGTGCTATTTCATGTCTAGAGGGCTCTAATAATGCTAAAAAAAACATTTAGAAGATTGTAAACAGGTTTTCTATGCTCTAATTATAAAAATATTGTATTTATAAAGACGGAAGCCCACTACATCACTTTTTGGCTTCTAACCAATTAACCTGCGAATTAAATTAATTACCCACCAATTAAACGAGGGATTACCATGTATACAAGTTCTTTGCCTGTTGAATTGGTTGTCCCTTTTTTAACTTAATTAAAAATTATTAAAATAGCCCCCTACATTCTTAGGACTTTAAATCATCTTTTGAGACTTCAAGACCACAAGTAATGTTTTATCCGTTAATAACTAATCAATTCTACTAATGGAGAGTTACAGGTTGTTATGCATCTATGCTGCAGTGTTGGAGTACTAGTGTTAAAACTAAAACCAGCCATGTTTCTTTGTGTGTTCTAGATCCCCATCCTTGAAGTAGTTTCACTTCCCAGCAGGAAAAGCACTTCAGTGCTGCCCGCCCCAACGCCTTACCTCCCTCCAGCCTTCTTTAGCTCAGCCATTAGTCATTTGAACACCAACTCATTTGGAAGCCACAACTCACTGGATACCCTGGATGACATCTCCTCTCCCCAGGGCCATGACTCCTCAAATACTGTTTCTGGAGGTGTAGATGCTCCAAAAGTAAATTCCACAATGTTAAATTCCCTGGGCGACCTCTTGAAGGCGCCTCCATGTGCCAAAGCAGCCAAAGCTGATCAGTCCAAAACAGACCTGAAAGCGGCAGAAAAGTCGCTCGACGATTTGCTCGTGGAGCTGAAACCCGTGGGGATCGCCTGTGACCCTTCTGCTCCGGCTGGATCTGTTTCTATTATGAACCAGCTGGACTCCCTTGACTCACTGGATTTGTTTCCCTCGGTGAAAGGCGGGAAGGCTACTTTGCCAGTACTGCCAGAGGTTGGAACAGGGCTGGACCAACTCTGCAGTTTCAGCTCCACTGGTGATTATAACATTTTTTTTTTCCTTGTGCTGTCCAGCCAAATGAAGTAGCTCTGCCAGGGAAAAGTGCAAGACAATCCTCCTTTCCTGTTATATAGTTTTTATTTGATAGTAATGTCAATTTGGGGGGGGGGACAATACAGAGAGAGACAACAACACTTGCAACAACAATAACAGAAGAACAGATCAACAGGACTACATCATGGTGATTATAACTTAACAGTTTTTCACAGGACTGCACCCTTTGTGAAGAACGATACATGCTTTCATGTCAGTCTCCAATGAGACCAGAAAAAGTCACTAGATTTGTCGTTAGTTGCTAGATAGTTAGTATCTAAATTGGTCGGAATACTCCCTAAATATAGCGACATAGTCTCAAGGTTGCCAACGCTGATCCCTCCTACTGCGTCTTTTTTATTCTCTGCCAGACCACGTGTTAAGATCACATGGTGTATGCCATCCTGTATATAAATGGTTTCCATTGAGACATTTAACTTAGAACATCCAAATTATCTACCCTGGTTCTACAAACTGAAAAAGGACCAGGCAAGGATCAGGAAGAAACCATTATACATTAGTGAGCAGAAGGGCGTAGGGGCAAAAAAATAAAAGATTATGATCTCCACAAGATGATGGTTGCAAGGACAATTTTGTAGGGGTAAGGGGAAAAAATGGTACAGTGGTTTATTGTAAAAATGCATGCATTTACCAAGACAGATGAACGTGAGATCAGGATCTGGAGTTTGATACTGTGCTGTTCAGTTTTACTTTAACTAGACCTTATGTAAGATAATATACAGTAATTGCTGATGCCGGTTTTGCAACCATGTACAGCACGGGGGGGCAAGCCTTTTGACTCGCGGGCCACATTGGGTTAAATTTAGTAGAGGGGCCATCTATATGTCATCAAACTGAAGGACATACTTACTCACAGCACGTTAACGAATTGCATAAATCAACTACTACAACGAAGCGCTAAACATAACGCGCAACTTAAACTGTGGGCATTTGGAAATTAGGTTTTGAAAAAACCCTAATTAAATTAGGGTTGTCTAGTGGCAACATCAATATGAGCTGTGAACGTTGTATATTAATGATTATGTTAACGTCCTTCTTGTTTACTTATCTGACAATCTCAACATATTTTGTAATCAAGCAAAAACGTTAAAAAGCAAAATGTTGGGAGAAAGTGTACCACAAGCTACCCAGCATGCCTTGCGGCAGGAATATATAGGCGTTTTTTTTGGCATGAGCATTATGCGTTGATTTATTTGTATGGTGCAGAAGGTAGGTTCCTGTGTGCGACGTATTATTTGGATTGCATTTTTGTACGAGCTACAGATTGCTTCGGACTATGTTGGCGGCTAAAGTGTTCCACAATAACATTGCAAGTCATGTTGCTGGCTAAAGTTTTGATGGTAAAGGTTTTAAAAAAGGAATTTGGAAATGCCCGATGGGCCGAAGTTTGCCCATCCTTGATGTATAGTATATTATGTACAGTTGAAGTCTAAAACTTTGTTCTACGTTGAGAAATACAGGCTTCTTCATTCCTACAGGCTCCTCAACTGTCGCAACTTCTAGCGGTGCGGTTTCTCCAATTAAGACACCACCACGGAGCAACAGGAAAGTAAGCCTTCCTTAAATGGATTAATTTGTTTGCTTCTGTGTTTTCTTAATATTTATTCTTGTTCTTTTTGTGCCATTGAAAGCCGAGGAGTACGTGTACATCAGTCTCCAATCCTTTGTCTGCCACCCACGAGTTCATGCAGGCCTGCTCGACATGCTTCCCTCGTCTAGGTGGGTCAAGCTCTACATTCTAGTGTCCTAAGAAACCATAATTATTATAACATTTCTGTTCTAGTATACTGTATAATGTGCTAAAAACACTGTGACAAGGTATCAGAGAGCTCATCAAACACAATTCATTGCTTTCAGGTCAAGGGATATTCACCTTTGTTCACAAGCCCGACCTGGTCCACAATTGTGAGCGAGACGTTCTCTTATGCAGACGAAAGGCAGCTAGTCGTACGAAGTGGACCCGAGTGCGACAGCTGCCTACACGCTTGTCCTTCACAGGGCCGTTTGTTATTTGCAGAGGTAGCGATGATCCATCCATTAATTTTCTTCCGCTTATCCGAGGTCGGGTCGCGGGGGCAGCAACCTAAGCAGGGAAGACCAGAGGTCCCTCTCCCCAGGCACTTAGTCCAGCTCTTCCCAATCGATCCCGAGGCGTTCCCAGGCCAGCTGAAAGACATAGTCTCTCCAACGTGTCCTGGGTCTTCCCCGAGGCCTCCTACCGTTTGGACATGCCATGAACACCTCCCCAGGAAGGCGTTCGGCAGGCATCCTAACCAGATGCCCCAGCCACCTCATCTGACTCCTCTCAATGCGGAGGACCAGTGGTTCTACTCCGAGTCTCTCCCGGATGACAGTGCTTCTCACCCTATCTTTAAGGGAGAGCCCAGCCACCCTGCGGAGAAAACTCATTTTGGCCGCTTGTACCCGCGATCTTGTCCTTTCGGTCACTACCCAAAGCTCATGACCATAGGTGAGGGTAGGAACATAGATTGACCGGTAAATTGAGAGCTCTGCCTTTTTGGCTCAGCTCTCTTTTCACCACAACAGATCGGTGCAGAGTCCGCATCACTGCAGACGCTGCACCAATTCGCCTGTCCATCTCGCGTTCCATCCTTCCATCACTCGTGAACAAGACCCCGAGGTACTTAAACTCCTCCACTTGAGGCAGGACCTCATCCCTGACCCGGAGATGGTACTCCCCCTTTTCCCGGGCGAGAATCATGGACTCGGACTTGGAGGTGCTGATTCTCATTCCAGCCACTTCACAGCTCAGCTGTGCTCGACTGCGAACCAATCCAGGGAGAGTTGAAGGTCACTGCTCGATGAAGCCAACAGGACCACATCATTTGCAAAAAGCAGAGATCAAATCCTACGACCACCAAACTGAAACCCCTTAACGCCCTGGCTGCGCCTAGAAATTCTGTCCATGTAAGTAGTGAACAGAATCTGTGACAAAGGGCAGCCCTGGCGGAGTCCAACCCTCACTGGAAACGGGTCCGACTTATTGCCGGCAATGCGAACCAAAGTCTGACACCAGTCATACAGGGAACGAACCGCCTGGATTAGGTGGTCCGATACCCCATATTCCCGGAGCACTCCCCACAGTATTCCCAGAGGAACACGGTCGAATGCCTTCTCCAAGTCCACAAAACACATGTAGACTGGTTGGGCAAACTCCCATGCACCCTCAAAGACCCTGCCGAGAGTATAGAGTCGGTCCACAGTTCCACGACCAGAATGAAAACCACACTGCTCCTCCTGAATCCGAGATTTGACTATCCGGCCGATCCTCCTCTCCAGAACCCCTGAATAGACCTTACCGGGAAGGCTGAGGAGTGTGATCCCACGATAGTTAGAACACACCCTCTGGTCCCCCTTCTTGAAAAGCAGGACCACCACCCCGGTCTGCCAGTCCAGGGGCACCGACCCCTACGTCCACGCAATGCTGCAGAGTCGTGTCAGTGTCGTGCTTTTTGACCACCTCGGTGACCTCAGCCCCAGAGATAGGCGAACCCGACTGAGTCCCCAGGCACTGCTTCCATGTTGGAAGGCGAGTCGGTGGGATTGAGGAGGTCTTCAAAGTATTCCCTCCACCGGTCCACAACATCTCGAGTCAAGTTCAGCAGCACACCGTCCCCATCATACACGGTGTTGACTGTCCCCACCAGAGACAGCGGATGGTGTTCCAGAATCTCTTTGAAGCCATCCGAAAGTCGTTTTCCATGGCCTCTCCGAACTCCGGGTTTTTGCCTCAGCGACCGCCAGAGCTGCAGACCGCTTGGCCTTAAGAGTCCCATGGGCCAGGACAGCCTGATAGGACTCTTTCGTCAGCTTGATGGCATCCCTCACCACTGGTGTCCACCAACGGGTTCTGGGATTACTGCCACTTCAGGCACCGACCACCTTACGGCCACAGCTCCGATCAGCTCCGATCAGCCGCATCGACAATGGAGGCACAAAACTTCGCCCACTCTGATTCAATGTCCGCTGCCTCCCTCGGAACATGGTCAAAGCTCTCCCGTAGGTGGGAGTTGAAACTCCTTCTGACAGGGGACTCTGCCAGGCGTTTGGGTCTGCCAGGTCTGACCGGCATCCTCCCCCACCATCTGAACCAACTCACCACCAGGTGGTGATAAGTTGACAGCGCCGCCCCTCTCCTCATCCTCACCCGAGTGTCCAAAACATGTGGTCGCAAGTCCGACGACACAACAACAAAGTCAATCATCGAACTGCGGCCCAGGGTGTCCTGGTGCCAAGTGCACATGTGGACACCCTTATGCTTGAACATGGTGTTCGTTATAGACAATCCGTGCGAGCACAGAAGTCCAATAACAAGACACCGCTCGGGTTAAGATCAGGGGGGCCGTTCCTCCCAATCACACCTCTCCAGGTCTTACTGTCGTTGCAAACATGAGCGTTAAAGTCACCCAGCAGAACAAGGGAATCCCCCGAGGGAGCACTCTCTAGTACTTCCTCTAAGGACTTCAAAAAGGGCGGGTATTCTGAACTGCCGTTTGGCGCATAAGCGCAGACAACAGTCCGGACCCGTCCCCCCACCCGAAGGCGTAGTGAAACTACCCTCTCGTTTACTAGGTTAAACTCCAACGTGCAGGCTTAGAGCCAGAGGGCAACAAGAATTGCCACCCCTGCTTGTCGCCTCTCATTTCCGGCAACACGAGTGGAATGAAGTCCAGCCCCTCTCATGAGGACTGGTTCCAGAGCCCTTGCCGTGCGTTGAGGTGAGTCCGACTATATCTAGCCGGAATTTCTCCACCTCACGCACCAGCTCAGGTTCCTTCCTCGCCAGAGAGGTGATGTACTAACAACTAGCTTCTGTAGCCGAGGATAGGACCGCCAAGGCCTCTGCCTCCGGCCGCCACCCAGCTCTCTTTGCACCCGACCCCTTTGGCCCCTCCCACGAGTGGTGAGCTCATGGAAGGGGGGACCCACGTTACCTTTTTGGGCTGTGCCCGACCGGGCCCCATGAGTGCAGGCCCGGCCACCAGACGCTCGCCATCGTGCCCCGCCTCTGGGCCTGGCTCCAGAGGGGGGCCCAGGTGACCCGCGTCCGGGCGAGGGAAAACGAAGTCCTTTGTTATTGTGCATCATTGGGGTCTATTGAGCCACTCTTTGTCTGGTCCCTCCTTAGGGAGTTTGTCATGGGTGACCCTACCAGGGGTATGAAAGCCCCCGACAACTTAGCTCCTTGGATCAATGGGACACGCAAACTCCTCCACCACGATAAGGTGGTGACTCAGGGAGGAGAGGTAGCGATGATCTCTGACCTATTTCTACAGTGAACACGGATAATTTAAAAAAAAACACGTACATGCATTTGTACCCCAAAGGTGTGTGTGTAAGTTAACTTGGAATATACATACACAATATTATAAATAATTTGAGGATCCACTGTAGATACATAATTTCTGCTTTTGCATGTGTTTAGGCTTTTTCTTCCCAGTCAAAATGTGGTTTATATACAGTATGTAAAAAAAATAAAAAAAAAAGATAAATTATTCCTAATTTCAAATTTTTTGTATGTTTGATTATAAAACAGACTTGGATATTAGACTAAATTGCTCTCTTTGACATTTTCTGATACACTTCCAATGTCTGGAGATGTGGGGATGTGCAAGGTTGGTGATAAATGCACGTTTGCCTTCAACCAACTGGAAATTGACGTTTGGACAGAGGAGAGGAAGGGCACTCTGGATAGAAATCTGCTGTTCGGACCAACCCCCGCCGTCAAGCTGGACCCCACAAACAGCATCATCCGCCTTGTAGAGGAGAATAAGGGCATGTTCATATTTGTCTGTCAGGTTAGGATGTTAATCACTCCACTGTGGAGAACAAAATCTCCCTTTTTGTATTTGTACACTGGTGGATGACATGGGGTAAATGATAATGTATGGATTTATGACAATTTCCTTTAATTGGTGTGCTTTGCCGTTTGCTGTATTGACAGGAATGCTATGATAGCAAACCTCGGATCATCAGTAAGCGCTGCACAGAAAATGACACCCTGTGCTCTAACGCGGATGCCCGCCACTCCTTTGACGCTAACAAGTGAGAGCGCCTGTCACTGTGCACGTCACCCACACATTACAATAATGATAAAGTATTTTGATTGTGCCTGCCAGGTGTTTAGCATTTGTAGTGAGGACCACCAACGTCAACTACAAAAAAGTACGTCCCCTCAGCGTGCTGGCCCGCTTTGAAATGTGCCCCCAGGCCCTTCGGCACAGCTGCCTGTGTGAGGAAAGCTGCCATTACGCTCACTCGGTCATTGAGCTGAAAACCTGGAGGGTGCAGCAGGACACAGGTGATACACACACACACACGCGCGCCGAGTCAATGCTTGTGTCTAAACCCAAGGACGACCAAACTTTTTCCACTAAGGGCTACATATTGAAAAATGAAAGGATGCATGGGCCACTTTGATATTTCGTCAGAATTTATATTTTGTAAAGAAAAATATTTCATGAAAAAAAAATGCATCTCAGCTTTATCATGTTGACAAAAAAGCATTTTATTAGCATGAAGAGCTACTTGCTCTTTTTCCCATTTTTATTTTGTTTTGTCTGTTTCTCATAACACAGCTTTAAAAAAATTAAAAAATTAAATTAATAGTAATATTTTGCTGCTAAAATGACATTGTTTTTCTCAAAGTGACCTTCTTTATAATTTTTCAGATCATCAAAGAAATGTAACTATTAGTTAGTGAAAACACAACTCAACACAAAAGGCAAAGAAACAAAATCCAAAAAGTTCCACTTTTGTCTCATCAGACCGAAGAGTATTTTCCCAAAGGTCTTGGAAATCATCAAGATGTTTTCTGTCAAAATTTGAGACGAGCCGTGATGTTCTTTTTTTTTTTACTTTTTCTACTTCTTCGGAATTTTAAAAAAAGTGCATTTTGTGTTGTCACCGACTAAAAGTTAAATTTGACACTTTCACACCACTGTACTTACCACAGTACATGGTGTTGGAATTGCACTGCTGTTGATGTGTTCAGGTCAGAATAAAACATAAGACTCTATGGGGATGGAATTGTGACTTTGCCAACCGTCATAACAGAGGCATGACTTGACATGGTGCACATGCATTAATTACGGTAAAAAATAAACAGGTCACCACCGTTAACGCTCTATTTTTGACATTTCTGATATATACATTGATAAGTTGCACCTAACTTGTACTTGTTGGAGAATACGGTAGGTTTTTTCTGCACTAATTAATATTTCAATTAAGAACGAATATCATTTCATGAACACCGAAGAGTGACAGAAGAGTCTGCAAACACAACGCTAGTCGCTAGGGATCGGTAGAGTCTCCGGATCAGGTCAGTACAACGGAATTAAAAACCTTTAAAAATTCTCCAGTGAGGGTTATACTTATACTGCTCATTTCACTGTCAATCAAAAAAGGGATTCCGCCTCAGACAGATGTATCTATCCAATCATCGTGCAGAAGCCGAGCATCCGGGCCAGCTCACTTCCCCATAGACACCCAGAGATGCTGAGCGTTCCGATAGGCAGGACAAAGGTCAGCGATTTTTTTAAATTACTGTCCCGTTTTGCGCATCAAAGTCAATAGACGCTCAGCATCCGATTGTGTCGAGGATGAATGAGAAGGAAGTGGTGTCAGTTCCCTGTGATAAGTAGCTGATTCTGAACAGAAGATGACAGTGTTCTAGCGCATATGAAATGTACACACATGACAGATACATATTTTTCACTGAGCTGCCCTTGCCGTCTAAGAGCAGTCGCCGCAAAATGCGTCATTTTACCGTCCTCCTAGCTGACCAGTAACAAAACTGCAGATGTAACAGACACCTTGCTTGTGAAGAGTGGCACTTTTATTTTGTGGAAACTGAAAAACAAAGGGGGCATGAAAATTGCACGTCTGAAGTCTCACACATGATCTGTAGAATGCAGACATTCCAACCACCAGTGGTGCAAGGCCGCACCATTAGGTACACTTGCACAATCTCTTGAGATCCAATATAAGCGATTCTTCATTTGAACTACAAATATTAGGTTCTGTTGATATTTGAGAGGATGACAGTTTTGTTTCTCACAATAGATTGACTGCTGTTGTTGGTGTGTGTGCTTATTGTAGGTATCAGCCCCGATAAGATTGTTATGGTGTCAACTCAATATCTTGAAAATCAGGAGCAGAGTTCACGCAGCCAGCGATTCAGTAGAGTAAGTGTGTATTGTGGCATAGTTCCTTACAATACAGCCTGATTGAAAGGGGGGTGAAATTTAGGTTTTATTTCAAATTTGATGTGGAACAGGGAAAAAAATCATGCACCTTGCTAAAGCTGTCCAGATTTTGACAGGGACTCTTGTGGGATGGAAGAAAACTTCTTGTGTTCACTTTTCAAGTTCTTCCAAGGTCTTTGGTTTGGTGCAGCAGACTTGCCCCAAACTAAAAAGGCCCAAAAATGTTTTTCAAATGGGGAGTTGCTTTCCATCACCCTGTGTTACTGTACTTAAATACTGTAGATGAGAGGTGGCTCTTGACTGCAGTGCTCTTTTATCCTCCACAGTTTCCTGCTGCTAACGGCGAAGGCAAAGCGAAGGCCTGTAATCTGAACATGAAGATGAACTTTGCCTGTGCTCAGTGCTGGTGCAGAGGCAATGTGAGCATGCCAGACAAAACCCTCAAACACTGCAGTGCCAAGGCCAAGCACACGTAAGTGAAAAGAGCACGTGTGCAGCTGCATGCGCTGATGTCAAAGGATACTGCTTTCACGCCAAGTGTAAATACTGTATGGTGTCCTTAGTGCCCATTGTTGCTTCTAAGAGCATATGTTGTATCATTTATCAGTCATTCCATGAATAAAGACAAGATCCCTTTTATGCGTTGTCACCCTCAGGTGGACTAAAGAGCAATGCATACTTCTGGTGAAGACCTTGGATAAGAATAAATGGGTTCCGGTCAGACCACTGCCGCACACGGCAAAGAACTTTCCTATGCAGTATCAAGTGAGTCTTGGTACTCACTCACGTCAGTGAGTTTAGTAATTGGTACAGTGGATCCCCACACTTGTGATTTCTG